>SNQJ01S0124247.1:29053-46704 GCA_010110895.2 Picea sitchensis | reverse complement strand
TTTTTTATATATACAATTTTTTTTTTAAGCAAACTATATTTATATTAATATAGTATGTTAGTCCAATTTTATGATAATAGATTAAGGACATTTAACTTATCAATCCGAGTTAGTAAATTTAGAGGCACAATCACTATATGTGAAGAAATAGTTCCGAGTTAGTAAATTTAGAGGCACAATCACTATATGTGAAGAAATAGTTTTGAAATATGTTAATCCTAGACTTTTTGAACTAATAAAAGAAAACTAGAAATTGAAATCTAAAACTTATAAACTATTTTATTTCTTTTTAACCTCAAAGTTTCATAATTCTCTTAGGTGGAAAAGCAAGCTACAAAGTGAAATTTGTTTCCTTCAAAGACAAAGAAAACCTTTGCATCATTACTCCGTTGAAATACGATGATGATTATGAAGGTTAAAGAAGATAAATTGTCACACATGGATATAGAAAACAATGACTAACAAACTAGTCAACTACACTCTTTTGACCACTTGTAGCTCGATGGTAGAAACTCTGGTCATAAAGGGAAGGTTATTTCATAAGTGGTTATGAAAATATTTATAACATTACTCTGGAGTTGCTGCAATCATTCAAGTGTTAGTGAGATTAATCTAAAAACAGAAAAGAACATTCAAAGCAATCTACCAATTGCAATTTCCAAAACTACAAGAAAATTAGTGGAGGCTCTGGCCATGAAGGGAATGGTTTCTTTATGGAAATACTTAAAGATTTATGTAGCTTCTTCAATCCTTAAATAATTTAAATGATGAACTAATTTTTATTTTATGTGGTGTGAAAAATCATTTCTTCCCTCAATGGTAAATGAAGAGGCTGCAAGTGGATTTGAAATGCTAATGAAAACACATTATTGCTAGAACTACTCTTCTGGGAAATGTGATTGATTAACCAAATGTAAATGAACAAGAAATATCACTAATTTTACAACTTATCTTGACCATAAAAAGTAGAATTCAAAATAAGGGAAAAACATGATTTTTACCATGCAAATGTATGAGGAAAACTTGATCTATGACATGTATTTACAGCTACAACATAAACTAAGACATGGGGCCCTCCACACTCATAAAATGCACAAGAAAAACACCTCTAGCTCGCCAAAATCAACAACACTTGAATTATTTCCAAAACAAAGCTTTACATATGTTCATTGTGTGTGTATTTCTCCATATCTGAAGTATATCAATATATAAAACTGCAACAAAAGGTTCTAAAATGGTGCCTACAGATCATAAAGACATTCTACAGCTGCTACCATGAGATTTGGGTGCATTATCTCTCAATAAAATTGTGGAAAAATCGATTTTCCTCTCTTTTGTTGATTTTCTGCTGAAAACTAGGCCTCTTTGACCCGCGTTGACCGGGCGTCTCGAGATATTTTCTGGATGCACCAAAGCACACGTACCATAAGATGAAGACCATGAACAACCTCCAAGTGTCTGTTTTCTCTGGCTCCATCTGTAAATATACTGAGCTTGGAGAAATTACCAAAACGAATAATTTCCTGTAAAAATATGGTAAAACGAATTAACAATGCATAAATTTTGCTAATTTCAGAAATTAAATGAAAATGATAAAAATACCTTTGAGATGGTTTTAATACTCAAAATAGAGACAAAATATGGTAAAATTAGCAGGTGATGAGTTTATTTAGATTGGAATGAGGTTAGTTATCATGGAATTTTTTCACAGAAAATGATGCCCAACATCTCCCCTAGGAAGAACTTGTTGCATGTCCTCATGCAAAAAACTATATTGTTTACTATCATACAAATCTTGCAATCCTGAGATGTACATCCATATTGATTCTTTGTTCTACCTCCCTTGGTCTCTGCATAAGCACTCTTACTTTCAATCTTATATTCTCCTCCACAAGAGTCATGCTATGTCTTGTAAGTAGTCTTGAGATACTTTTCCAAGTTTTTCATTTCTCCTATGATCCTCCTCATCTTTTTTATTTTTCTTTTCTGCTTTTAGATAGTCTCTTCAAAAATTTGCATTGGATTTTTTTTTATTTTTCTGGTTGTGGAGTGCTCTTTAATACATTTTCAAGTTCTTCCTCAATAAGTGACATTTATTAGTGAGGATAAGTTCTTCTTCTAATGGCATATTCAATACTTTCCTTGTTTCCTCACCTGTTGAAAGGTACTTTTCCCTAGCCTCAAAAGATTTAATGTAGTCATGATGCCTTTGTTTATCATGATCTGTCTCTAATGTAGAAGTTGTCGAGGTGGAAAATTCAATTCTAGGCCTTTTTGTAATATGAGCAAAAGGTTGTCCCTTTTGTTGGTCATTTTTTCTTTCTTTGTCATTGCTCTAGTAAATCTTCTATTGTATGTAACAACTTCCTTTTCTACCTTTCTTGGTGATTTCCTAGCTAATATATTGGTGAGAATGTAAGGTAAGTTTTTTTTTTTTTTTTTAAGTAAAAAAGGGGAGGATCCTGTTTATATTAGAGTTGCAGAGTTACAGAGTCTATTTGTGATGCCAGTTGTCCCGCCTGAACAGGGAACCGAGACAGCTGGACATTCTATGCCACTTGTTGGAGCCGCCTTTGTTTTTTGGCCTGTTTAAAATTTCATATCATAATGCTTGAAATCGAAAGTCGGTTTTCATATTTTCCTTTATTTTTTCCCAAAATCTCAGAAGTCTCATCGCGCAAACATCGACGGTTATCATACTCTTAAGGCCAGATTTATTTTTTAATCATTTAAACGAGTCTCTACTTTTGAACCTCGGGATGTCGCATGTCGGAAGTTATAGATCACATAGTTTACAAATCCCGAGAGGCGAAACGACGAAATAGTCTTAAAAAGTTTACCCAGATCATTACCGAGAGTAAAAATACTCTAAACCGCAGTTAAGCATCATCGAGATTTCGTGTCTTGGCATTTTCTAGCTCCAAAAGTCTTATCGTCGTAACCCCGATAGCCAAAACCGTGAGATTCTTGTTTTAGTAACCCGGGTTAATGTTAAAGGTAAAAATTTTAGCTGCGATTAAGCTCAGTTGGGAATTCGCAACTCAGCGTGTTTTCCCTCAAAAGCTACACCTTCAAAGCCTCGAGTCGCGAAGTCGCGATAAAAATAGAAACGTAATTAATTAAACACTTAATCTTGGTTACGTTTTGTATTAATCAAAGCTAATTGTCGCAATCTCGGGTTTTGGAGGTGTAAAGGGTTAAAGTGAAAACTCCTGATGAGGCGAGTGTCGAAATATTAATTAACATTTAAAAAGGACTAATTAATCAAGCTAAGCCAACATTTTCATTGTTTTAATACGAAAATTAATATGCACAGTCTCCAAGGCGATTTTAAACTTTCTTTGCGCCAACTTGCATTACGAACTGTCAAAATTTATGACATTAATTGGAAATAGGGCGATTTGACAAGTAAGGGTTTGGTTTTTATTGCTTAATTTATATTTAAGAACGATTTGACCATTCTGTCCCTAAGGACGACCTAGTTTTAAATAGTCGAAGACATGGATTTTTTGGTTTGTTGTTTCAAATTTCATTTCTATTCTACGCAGAGCCAACTTTTCGCGAGCGAACTAATTTTTGTATGTATACATATTTTTATCGCAGGAGAGCTAAAGTAGAATCCCCCGCCATGGCCCCGCGAAAAGCATCTAAAGCCACTGTTGAGGTTTCAGGACAAGGTTCAGACAACGTTTCTGATACTTCACCTCGAAGTGTCGACTCTATCAGGACCTGGTCACATATTTCTGAGGTTCTACAGTCTGAATTGGTAGATGTTTCGGATGATTCCAGTGGAAATGAAAAAGACGACCTGATCACCAAGTATAAGATCGTTGTCTAGGCTCAAATGCATAACGTAGCGGCTAGGCCACCTCTGCTCCCTTATTACGATATGGTCTGATGGACGTTAGACCATGTAGATATACCAACCAGAACCATCATCAACGAGTAGAGGGTCACCATTGGGACTTTCAGACCAGAACAATTGCAGGCTATGTACAAGCTGCCAGCCATCTCAGACTTTGTTTACAATGCCAAATTCCTGGAGAATTTCAAACAAAAGGAATGTATGCAATACAACAAGACTATGTCTGGTTTAATCAAAGATTGGGTTTCACACCCTGCGAAGTTCAGGGCGGACAGTAATGGTATATATTCAATAGCCTCTCTGGAACCACAGTTCAAATATATCGCTATGATGACTTGCAGATTATATGGGAGAGAGGACACCACACATTTTTTCCTTCAGTGGGTGCCTCTAATTCACACGGTCGCCAAAGGATGTTCCTTCGACTGGGCTAAATTACTGTATGATAGTTTGACCAGTCGAGTTACAGAGTACCGAGCACAGAGGGAGAGCGGAAACATTGCTTCATTCTTTATGTTCACGTATATCATGGACGTCGTTTGTTTTCTGACACCTTTTCCCTTGATGAGTTGGAGCTAGACTCCATCGGAGGCTGAGCCCATCCATGTCTACCATTCAAAGTTGTGGGAAGACAAATCCTCAGATTTTGTGTATGAAATCTTTAACTGGGTGATGGTACCACTGCATGTCACTATCTTCGGCCACCCGCCACCCAGGATCTCAGATAGTATCGTGGAAAATCTGAGCAGTATAGCCAACTGGTATGTGGAAGCAGAATTTTCATATCTCAGGGTTTTCGACGCTTCTGTTCCTCTGAATGCCTTACCATTATTCATATCCGATAGGCTGGCTTGTCGTGAGGTTGCCAGACAAACCATAATCGGTGGCGTAAGTAAGGAGCTTAAGGGATATTCTAAGAAGGTATGGGCACCTTTTCCTATTCATCTGCATTCCTATTCTTTGTTAGATTTCGGGCATGCTAAAGCTGAGGAAACAGCCCTGGAAGACCTGAAATTGGTTCATGTTGAATTCAAGAAGCACGATCCACATAGGGTCGTAAGTAACCACTTAGCCAATTGCGGGCTTAAAAGGTTTGAGCATGAAAATTCACCCTTAGATGACATTTTCCGAGGCACGATATCTTATGTCGAGGTTTCGGCTCGGATACAAGCCCTGGCTCCTAAAGAAAGGGCTGATGTTTTAAAATTCCAAGAACATTGGTGGAGTTGTCTTCCCCCAGTATTGCGGGGTGAAAATCCAATAACAGTAGAGGTGCAGCAAAAAGAAGCCCAAGGCTCAAAAGATTCAACACCCAGAAAAGAAGAACACCAGGACGGGGAAGCAAACTAAGAATCCAAAACCGGAAATAAAAACTCCCAATCCGCCGAAAAAGTAGACTCCAGTTACTACTCTAGGCCAGTTAGCTAAGCAAATCGGAGATCCCATCACCTCCATTACTCCCTTACAGTCAACTCAAGAAAGCATAGATGCAGGGTGGATTTTCAACGAAGAATTGAGACCTATAAGGGTGGAAGAGCTCCCTCCAAATGAATTATTTTTTGATAAAAAGAGAAAAGTTGTGGTAAAAAGAGAATTTTATCAAGAAGAGGGATCAACGACCAAGAAGTTAAAGGTGTTGAATGATGGGAAAGATAAGAAGAAAGAAGAGTTTTCTACAGAAATAGCCGGGACATTAAGGGCGTATGCTACGACAAACCAATTTTCAGTCGGGGTTTTGAAAAATCAGTTGAAGCGAAAAAATCGCCTCATCAAAACCTTAGAAGCTAAACTAGCCACAGTAGAAGAGGCTTCCAAGGACCAGACAAGCATAGGAATAGTACAGGCAAGAATGGCTGACAAAAAGGAAATTGAGTTGCTCAAAGCTAAGCTCGAACAAGTAGAGTTGGTAACTCAGACCAGTCAGATACAGGTGGGCCAGCAAAAAGACTTGATTGAGCAGCTACAGGTTAGATTAGAATTCGCTGAAAGCCAAGTCATAAATATCGGGATATTCCAGTCCCAAGCTATGGAGATTCAGAGTAGAGTTTCTGCAGCCCAGTGAAGTCTACTTGCCAAGGTAGAGACGATTCGGGACAATTGTCTGCTTATCGATCAAGTATTAGAAAACTTATCTGTCAGAGAGAGAGAAGCTGGAGCAGCTCGGGTCGCATTTCAAGAGGTTGTAATAGCTACAGCAAATAGGGAATCGAGAAAAAGTCCTAAGTTTTCTATTTCGGAACAGACCCGAGGTAATATTTTGTTGAAAGAATGGGAACGCAACATATCATAAGGCAAATTGAAAGCCAAAAAGGTAAGGAAATCCTATGAAGAGGCTTTCGGTTCCATAGATGGAAATCTATTAGGCATTGATAGCGAGAGTAATGCTGAGACGCTGAGCCAAATGGATATAGCGAAACTCTCGCTTGATATAAATGAAAAAGAAGAAAGAGATTCGGCCGAAATCTCACAAGTAACTATGGCAGACATAGTTCAAATAGATAAATGTATGATTAAACCAAGTGTGCAATTATGTGCTATTGACACCCTAGACCGACAGATGGAAGAAAGGTTGCCGCAATTAGTCAGAGATTGTTACATTTTTTAGGCCAATTATCAAGCGGAACCTTCAAGGTTGATATCTCAGCTGGTGGAAAAATGTGTCACTTGTACCGAGCATGCAAGAGGGCGGGCTTCTGGTACCAAATAAAGACATAGGATAAAAAAATGAAACGATTGATCTCCTTCTCATTGTAACTAAATATCCTAGAACGATTCGGATTCCATCATATATAAATTTGTATAAATATACAATAGAAGGAAGAAAAAGAGGCTGGAACTTTTTGGGTCGATTGTAATAGAGATTTTTCTCCCTCGAGAGTTAATATAAAGAAAATCCGAAGATTTTCGATTCTGTCACGACTATGTTATGAGTTCGTTTCCTTGTATTTCATATTTCATTTCATTTCATATATGTATCTGATGAATGCTTCGCTATAATTTAGTACAACCTCTACTATGGTGAATAAATTTTAGTTTTCTATATTGTTTACCATTTTTCCTCTATACCGGCTATCAGTAGGTATAAGACCAGTGAACATTTTAGATTTATATATATATATATATATATTGTGCTTCATCAGGTTATTTCTTTATCTTTTTCTTCTTTTGTTTATAAGTGAGATTCTCCCTTGATAGGAGCCTTGCATGATAGACAACTTAATGTTTTCTTACATCTCATACACATTTATTAAAGTATAACTCAGTTACGGGAAAGGGCCTTTGGTTTGCACCCTGTTTTCATTACCGGAGCTATAAACTCTCCTTTATACGACCGAAATATAAAGGAGCAACTCACCTCTGCCGGGTGAGTTGCTCTGTAACCACACGGTATTCCCGGAGGCAAAATCTTGTCTTCAGTGCCAAAATTAGTGGGAGGATTCCAATTGTCTGGGACTGTGAAAAGAGGGTGCTCAGGATAGCTTTGCATGGCCTCGTCCAGGGTGATCTCTTCCACGTACGCCATGGGAGGCGTTCGAGGTCTCTCGGACTTCCTATTTCTTCACGAGGACGCCAAGGCCAACGCCTTCTCGAACTTCTTCTGCCTCTGCTTGCGTGATTCAAATGAGTACCAAGTTGTGCCCCTGTGTGGCTTTCCTCGTGCCCTGGGCATGTTGAAGAACCTGGAGATGTCCGAAGTTCCCAGCGGATGAATAACCCTGCTCCAGAACTCCGGTGGCTCTGCGTTCGGCTCTGTGAAATTTGAATACCTCTCATTGCTATTGAGGCGGTTGATAAGATTGAGGATGACAATGACTGCCTTGGCCATTAAGGCTGGCCTCCTAGTGCTCTGGTGCGCTGTCCTGTTCACTTGCACGAAGGGCCTCGTCTCCTGGTTAATCCTACACAGGCTCATTCCCATTTAAATGCTGAAGGGATGGTCGTCGGTGGGTTGTATTAATGGTGCAGCTCGACGTTTGCCCGCGTGTCTCGTCTCTGCAACATGGCACCCCATCTGGGGGTTGTAGATCACTGGTGGCTAAGGTTTGGCACTGAGCTAAGATGTCTGAGTCTTCCAAGGTGTGGGCCTCCCAACAGAAGTGTTTTGTCCCCATTTCTACTCCTTCGTTTGTCAGGCAATCTTCTACCTTGTTTGCTTCTCGTTTCACGTGGGAGGGTGTGATGCTGAGATTGGTTATGAGGAGGCTGCCAAAATCCTCTAGCAGCCCAGAGAGTTGCCAACTGGGTGAGATTTTCAATGGATTTCCCCCATGGAGAATCTTGGTGATTAACTGAATAACAATTTGTGAGTCCCCCTCCAAGATAATCTTGTGATGGTGTCTGTCAGTAGATATTTGGAGACCCCGCAATAAGCCTGTTAGCTCTGTCGCATTATTTGTTGTTTCCCCTAGGAATCCTGCAACAAGACATAGGATCTCTCCATTGGAGTTTCTGAGTGCTGCTTCATAGCCCGCTGGTCCCAGATTGCCTTTGGAAGCCCCATCGAAGTTTATCTTTATGAAATTTGTTGGAGGGGGGGTCCAGATGGTTGGACTACTTTGTTGGTGCTTGGGCTTCTCTGTTGTTAGTTGATTGATTAGATTGGGCTACCAGCTTTGGAGAATTAAATGTTCCTCTGGGTTGCATTTTAGGTCCTCTATTTTCCAGGATTTACTTCTGATAGTTTCCTTGATTAGTGAAACTATTTTCTCCCAAGTTGTGTCTGGCGTGGAAGCTTTAGAGTGAAAGATTCATTTGTTTCGTTCTTTCTAGATTTGCCAGAGGATGAATCCTAGTAGGAGTTGCCAGATGTGGTTCAGTAGGGGGTTGTTGTAGGTGATAGAGTCCCAATTCTCAATTGTGTCATTGATGTTGCTCCGGTGTTGATTGGATCGGCGCATTATTTGTGCTCCTTGGTCCCAAATCTGCTGGCTGAAGTGACATCCATTGAAAAGATGTTCTTTGGTTTCCTCTTGCTAGCAGCATAGGACACAGAAAGAAGGCCCAATGAAGCCTCTTTTTCTGAGGTTGTCCCAGGTTAGGATTCGGTTATGTACCACAAGCCATAGGAAGGTGGAAACCTTAGGCCATAGAGCAGGGTTCCAAACTTTGTTCCATATGTTCTCCTTGTTTTGATTCTGGTGATTACCCTGTAGAAAGCAAGCTTCCTTGATTGAGAAAGTGCCAGCTGTGGAATACCCCCATCTGAGGATGTCCAGACCTTCTCTATTGTGTATTTTCCGGTGGTTAGCATAGAATTGCCAGTTCTGCAGATTGAGATTCTCTGGGACCCCTAGATCCCGACTAGAGGTTTTCCAATGGTGCCATTGTTGTCGTTGTTCCTCGGGTTTCCAGAGGTCTTTCACCCTTAAAGATGTATCCTAGTTGAGAGCTTGTTTGAGTGTGTTTAGCTCCTCTAGTTCATCTAGGGGTTTGAATTGTTGCCATGAGTCTTGCCAGAACATGGCGCTTTCCCCATTTCGGACCTCCCAGAAAGCGTGATTTTGAACCAGAGTACGATTTTTCCAAGCTGTGTTCCATATGTTTGAGCCATGTAGTCGATCATTGTGTCTAATAAGTTGATTATTTGGTGTGAGGGGGGCGCACTTCTACTTCCATATTTGCGCCCAGACGTCTCTTGGGGTTTTTAACCATCTCCACCAGATTTTGGCTCCCATTACTTGATTGAGTTTCCCTGGATCACGAAGTCCCAATCCTTCTAGGCTTTTTGGTGTGCAAATTTTGTCCCAGCTTACTAGCGCCCATTTCTTGTTAGGTTGATGTCCATGCCAGAGGAAGTTTCGCTGGAGGTTCCTTATGGCTTTGATGACCTGTTTAGGAGCTGCTAGAACGATGAAGAGGTAAGTAGGTAGGGCTTGTAAGACGGATTTGAGGAGGACCAACCTAGAAGTGATGTTGAGTGGTCTGAAAGTCAAGTTGCTCAGCCTGTTGGAGATGGAAAGAAGAAGGTTGTCCTAGGAGATGGATCTTACTTCCACGCCCGTGAGAGGAACACCTAAATAGTTGGATGGAAGGGAGCTCTTGGGTATTCCTAGGAGTCTGGAAATGTGGAGCTAGATAGAAGTCGGGGTGTTGAAAAAGTAGAGTTTGGACTTGTCTAGGTTAAGAGACATGCCTGAAGCTTCTGTGAAATTTGAGAGGATAAGTTGAGTTTGTTGGCCTCCTGGGCCGTTGGGGAGTTCAATAGGAGGGTGTCATCGACAAATTGACTGTGAGAGGACACTGGCTGGATATTCTGTAGAGGCAGGCCTTTGAGAGAGCCGTCTGTGACTGTCGATTTGATGTAACATCCCAGGCCTTCCACCATAAGTACGAACAAGAAGGGTGAAAGGGGGTCCCCTTGTCTGATACCTCTGGATGGTGAAAAAGGTCGGGATAGGACCCCATTAACTAGAATGGAGAAGAAGGTTGAGGAGGTGAGATTTAAGATCCAGTCCACCCAATGCTGATCAAATCCAAAAGACTCTAGGACAACCCGAAGGTACTGCCAGCTGGCTTTGTCAAAAGATTTTGAAAGGTCAAGTTTGATTAACATACCTAGAGTTCTTGATGTCTTGAGGGAGTGGATGGCCTCGTGAGCCAGAATGACGCTATCCATGATTTGTCTTCCTTCTATGTACCGTGCATGTTCCTTGGAGATGACATGGGTCAGTATGGGTTTGAGTCGATTGGCCACCACCTTTGTTGTGATTTTGTAAATTACATTGCAGAGGGCGATGGGTCTGAAAGTTTTAGGGTTTGTGACCCGTTCCTCTTTCGGGATGAGGGTGAGAAAGGTGGCATTGAGAGCTGGTAGGACTAGGCCTAATGCTCTCGATTCCTCTACTACCTCCCAAACTTCTTCCCTGACCAGGTCCCAGCAGTGGTGGAAAAAATCAGTGGTGAACCCATCCGGGCCCGAGGATTTTCCTGGGGGCATAACTTTTACGGCTTGGTCGACTTCCTCTTGGTTGATGGGCCGCATTAGGGCTACGTTTTGTTTTGGAGTTACCAGAGAGGGTATGTGTCTGGTGACCCTTTGGATGGCTTCCGTTCTATCCTCCCTGATTTCCGTTAGAAGGTCCCGGTAGTAGTTAGTCAGCTCTACCTCTATCTGAGAATGTTCTCTGATTGGATTTCCCTGGCTATCTTCTAAGTGGGTTATTTTGTTGATGTGGCGGCAGTGCACCATTTCTCTGTGGAAGAATTTTGTGTTCTTTTCCCCTTCTTTGAGCCATTGTACCTTGTATTTTTGTTTCCACAAGATTTCCTCTTGCCTTCTTCTCTCTTCTAATTGTGCTTGAAGATTCTCCTCCTCTTTCATTAGTTAAGTGGTCTAGGATCCTAAGATGAAATTTTTTTGTGTCTCCACAAGTTTATTTTCTATGTCTTGTATGCTTTGGAGTATGTTTCCAAAGGTGTTCTTGTTCCAGTGTTTCAACAACTGCTTGAAGTTTTTGAGGCATTGCTGGAATTTATACATGCTAGTGCCATGATCTATTTCCTCCTGTGCCCACCAGGATTTTGCTAACTGATGGAAATCCGGGTGTGAGAGCCAGAATTTCTCGAAACAGAAGGGTTTGTATTTGGGTGTTGCTCTTGTTTCTAGATTAAAAACAAGAGGCCAGTGATCTGACCCGACTTTTGGGAGAATAAGGCTTTCCATATAAGGGCCTTCTTCCATTAATTCCTCAGCCACCAGGAAGTGGTCCAGACGACAAGAAATGTGTTGGTTGCCCGATCTACGATTGGACCAGGTGAAGGTATCGTTGCTATTTTCTATGTCTACTAGCTTTAGATGATCAATGAGGGTTTTGAACTTACCACTGTCTTGCTCGAGTCTCTTTTTGCCTCCTGTTTTTTCCTCCAACGACAGGATTATGTTGAAGTCACCTCCTAAGATCCAGTTGTGTGTTGTCACCAAATTTTTTATTAGTGCTAGCCGCTCCATGAGTTTATCTTTGTCCTGTTGGCTTTGGGGGCCATAAACATTTGTAATGGCCCCTTCCTGATTCAAGCCTGTGATCTCAAAGTGGGTCGTTATTGTACCTATAGTTGAGAAGGATTTGCTTAGAGTGATGTTGCCTGGGTTCCAGAGGATAGCCAAACCCCCTGAGGCTCCTGTGGAGTCTGTTATCATGGAGTTACATCCTCTCTAGATACCCTAGAAGATGGTTTCAGCTTCTTCCCCCACACATTTGGTTTCCTGTAACATTAGGATATCTAGGTTTTCTTCTTTGATGCAGTCTCGGAGGATTCTTTGTTTGGATCGACCATTGAGTCCTCTAATGTTCCAGGTAATGATCTTCATCATTATGAGGGTGGTGTTGGGTGGAGGTATCCCTCCGAGAACTTGTGGATCTGCCCTGAGTTTATCATAAGGTTGCCCGCCTCCTTGATGAGTTGTTGCACTGTTTTCCAACCCCTTCTTTTGTTCTCACGGAGTATTCTTTTCGAGCCTAAAATCGAGTCCGTGGCTATACCCAGGCGTGCTGTGGATCCTGCTGAGGAGTTAAGAAAGGCCTTGTGTACCTTGCGTAGTTGTTCTTCAGGAAGGGTCTGTAGGTCTTTGTTATTTAGGGCCTCCTCGAGCTTTTCCATATCTATGCCCGCTAGATCTCTATCGTCCAGCTGCATTGGGGTGTCTCTGTCCCCATATCCCCTTTCTTCTGTGTAGATTTCACGATTTGGGCGAGGGGGGGGAGGGTTTTGGGTCTCCCCTTAGGCCTGTTGTGATTCCTTGTGTGGATATTGGATTTCCTCATCTTCTGGTAGCTGGTTCAAAATCTCATAGGAGTTTTTGGTCGAGATCTTTTGTCTGGGATCTGGGGCCTGCTTCCTTGGAGGGTTTTTCTTTTTGGCCGTGACAGTGGTGAAGCCATCTTTCTGTATGGTATCATTTGCTTTGGTAGCTTGTTTAATCAGAGGGTAGTCTCTGAAGAGGTGACCATGCTCATGACATCTCCTGCAACGAAAAGGGATGTGTTCATAGTCCAGTGTTTGTTGCCAATCCTTATCCTGGTATTCCAAAGTTACAGCTCCTGGTAGGGCCTTAGAAATATTCATGTAGACACAAATCCTGGCATATGAAGTGTATTTCCTCTACCTTGTGGCTTCTGATGCTTTGACGTATTGACCTAGTGTGTTTCCTATGCCCATGAGAATCTCTTCCAGTGAGAAATTCTGCGGTAGGGAGTAAAGGCGGATCCGTACAGGAGCCATCGTGAAATCCTCCTTGTCTGGGATGAATATTTCAGTCCAGAAACACAAGAATTACCCTGCTGAGTTATAAAAGTACGACCTGTTCTCAAATATCCCGTCTCTGTCTTCTGGGTTGTACAGGATGATTGTGAAGAAACCTTTGGAACTGAGTTGGACCTCATAGTCTCCTTTGGGGTTCCACCAGTGTTTTATCCATTTGTTTAGATCTCTTTCTAATAGCCATAGGCCTAGGAACTTGCCAATGAGGGCGTTTTCTCTCATGAATTGGGTATGTTCCCCTACTCTGGTTGAGCTTATGAGGTATCTCGGCGTTTTGTCCATTTGTGGAATGCATTTGCCTAGCTCCCACCCTCGAGGTGCTTTTGGATGGGATGTGCTAGCTTCTGTCTCCATCTCCTTCCTGAGACCTTGTTCTCTGGCCAGAAGTCGGTCGCGTAACTGCAAGGGCGGCTCGAACGAGGGGCATTTTTCTCTAGTGCCTGAACGGTTGTTGGCAGTAATGTTGTTGTATGAGGGGGTTGCCCCCCCTCTTCTGTACCCATTCTGGCTTGTCAGTAAAGGGAAGTTGACATCCGCTAGCCGTTGATGGTTCGATGTGCTGTAGTCTGCAACTAGCTTGCAACAATTTGTGTTGGGTTGAAACTAGGGTTTCCGGTACTATGTACATACTACAAACATCCTCATTTTAAGTTATTAAAAATTTTATTATCTCTTTGAAAGACTTTGTTTTTTGGTGATATCCAATATTTCGACGTTTTGATCGAGAATGTAAGGTAAGTTACTAGGGTTTGGAATGAGGATTTGTAGGCACAACAGATGGCACGTATTTGAATTTTGGGGTGGCAGAGTATGACTCTAAAACAAATTGTTTTGAGCTTTTAAACAGAGTGTATTTTTCCCAAAAGGAATCACAATTTTTCATACTTGTTTTAGCATATATGAAAGTCATGTTATAAGTACATTTGATGACAAATAGGATACAATAGCCATGAGTGTTGGGAGAATGATGATAGGTTCAATGACAAGTATGGTAATGAAGTATTGGTAGTGTATAATAATGGAATTTTACTGAAATGATTAAGGCATATAATTGTTGGGCTAAATATATGCACTATTAATTCTCACATTCAATTATCAACCGGGGCTCGTAAATTTCGAGGTGCATGCATGGGAAACACAGGATCAGAGCATAGGCTAACCTAATCTAAAGTCGAAAAAACAATCTTCAAACCCACACTGCAGGAAATTAACACTAAGGATTCATCACTGGAATATAGGAATAATTTAGTGTTATAAATGCTTAGATCACAGGCTTTCATGCATTCAAGTTGATGTTCGTGTGATTAATAGTGGGTAGCTTACTTAAGTTTTTTTTCCTTCAATGATCATTTCCTATAACAGATACACACGTAAATGCAATAAAAGAAAAAAGCAAACGGAAATGAAATTCACGATAGAAACTAACACCTTAGGAAGAATTCCAATGTGGGAAGGCCATATCTCATGAGTTAGACCTTTAATCTGTCTATTGGTGATTAAATCTATGTGAAATTAAAGTGTAAGGAATCCAAAAGTATAGGAAAATAAAGCAATCTGAAAGCAAACTGTAGGAAATTTGATGAAAGCAATCTAAAATCAATCTTAAGAAAAAGGCAATCAAACAAGGTTGCAAATTAAATCTAAACTCAAAATCTTCCACAGTCAGATGCATCAATCATGGAGAAGAAGGAGAAGGAATAAGTAAAGATGATATTGTAGAGATGTGAAGAAAAGAATTGAAATTCTTCTGTGATAGTAAAGAAATAACAACTCTGTCAAGAAAGATGAATGTTAGATGGATTAAGAAGGGATGAACATAGAATTTTCAATGTACATTGTAGAACTCAACAAAGAATAACCATAAAGAGGGGAGGAATGCTTCTATAGTTGACTCAAAAGGTTGAATGTACACAGTGAAATAAAATCTGGAAACATGGTTGAAGAAAATGAAATGGATTCTTGGTGACAATTGTCTAACTTAGAGGATTTGCAATCAACCAAGCAAGGAAAGAAGATGAATGAAAATGAATAGATGCATAATGGGTGGTGCGTGTGAATATGAAAGTTCTGGGTGCAAAGAATGAAGAAAAGAGAGGGGCAATTTGCTCATAAACAAATCTAAATGCCCATGCATGGGTAATCAATCTGTAAGCACATCATGAAGGATGCCATACACTCTAAATTGTAAATAATAAGTGCAGTTCTGAACCTATGTTTATGTGTCTTATATTCATAAATGAATTCAAATATCCCACTAAAGATCAAAACTTTGTTTTATGCATTTGACACAGCTAGGAAGGAAAAACACCGTTTAATAATGCGAGCAACAAATAGATGGCAAATTAATCAAGCATGAATGAGAATAATTAAAGCAAGGCACAAAGCAATGAATCGTTGGTCAAATAATCATTAAGCACAGAAATAGAGCAGCATGAAAACACATATATTAGAAGCTTGTAAAAGGAGTATGATTGAGGTTAAATGCAAAATGATGATGGTTTGCGTGAAAGGGCATCAATTCGAGTTGTTCCTGAAACCAATTGCAGAATCAAATTGTTGAATTGAAACACACGGTGCATGGAAATCAAATCAAATCAAATCAAATTCATAAACTAATTAGCAAAAGAAATAGCAACAAGGACATACCCGAATCAAGGGGCCCTACCCGACCTAGGCATGCTCCTGGAAGACTAATTCAGATCGAAACTGGAATAATGCATCAAATCTCAGCCATGAACTGTTCTTGTTTATTAGAAATCCAAATCTCTGATTACAACATTTTGCTCATCAATTTCATGTCTCTAATATGATGAATTTCTCCCAAATACAAATTTTAAATAATAATGATGGATCCTCCTCAACCCTATGAGGCTCTTATTTATACATGAAATCCAAATGGAGATGATAGAACCAAATCTCCCAAACTCAGATTTTGGTTAAAACCAATTTTACAAATTTTAGATCAAAATCACAAAAATCTGGGTTTTATTGTAATTTGGCCAGATTCGAGTTAGGGGTCCACCCATATCTTCCAAACTAATTCACATTTTTTTAAATTTCTCGCATATTACTCAATTTTCCACATTCTAGACAAAATGGATTTCGTATAATTTCTATATCTGATGCCATCTGTACGGAAATCGAGATGCAAGTTGCCAATTTGAGATTTTTGCTAATTTTTGGAGAATCATTCCCCCTGAGCTAGAGGTCCATACATGTGATCTGGGTGAATTCCGGATTACGTATCCACATGTAAAAATCATTCTAGACAAAACCCATGTTATCGATTTTCACATATAACCCTTATTGGTACAATTCAATCTATGTGAATGAATTTACTTGAAGTCAAACATAGAAATAATTCATTGGATTATCAATCATTAATGTAAATTGTTAACCAATGTGATACAACTCACCAGTGATGAAAATGAGTGTCAAGGTACCTAAGTACATATTGACAGGTACAAATGGATGTGTGGGAATCGAGTCACCTGCAAGATCTGTCAATCATGAGACCTTGATGAATTCCCATTGTTGACAGCGAGGAGGCTTGCCATTGATGTATGCAAGTCCCAAGGTACTTATAAACATCTCTAATGTCAATCCCAGATGATGTGTTGGAGTCGATAGGATGAGATTTGTCGGAAGGTGGGCCTTAAAAAATCCCACATCATCCGTCATGAGAACAACCTAAATGATTTTTAAGAACCACAATACAATATTGAATCAACATGTAGAACTTTATGGATAATTTTTCCCACCAACTTCCTAGTTTTCAAGCAAAACTCATGTCCATTTGTGCCAGTGACTCGGTTTTCACAACTAGACTTATTTTTGTCTTTACTATTTTATTTTTCTATGGTATCCTACCCTATTGAAAGAAGAAAATCCTCTTTCAAAAAATACTTCCAATGGAGACATGTGCGTAACAGGATCTCAAGTAGACTCATATCCAAATTTGAAAAATGTACCTTTATAGATTCCTGGATATGAGAAACCAGTCGCTCTGATTGATATTGTGCCAAGAAATGTTGAATAATGGAGGAATATAGTTGGTTGTTGATCGCCTGGAACAAGGTTTCAATGTAGTCATTGTTCCTTTGTCTTTCTTGTGTTTTGGAAATGGATTGCATGTCTCCCTTTGTCATCCAACAAAGTTCTTCTGAAAATTTCCCATTGCACTCTTGAATGCACAAAGGATCTGATGTCAGGCATGGTAGAAACTCCTCTTTCTCAAGTTCTTTTGTCTTCTCTTCATCAAATACTTTACATGTCTCTTTTATCTCGTCTAGGTCTTCTTGATGTTTCTCATGGAACTGTTTCTTTTCTATCACTTCCTGGGATGCAGATATGTTCCTGATGGCTATCAAGATTTGCTCCTCTTGAGATGCAGAGATGTTCCCAGCAACTGCTAGGATTTGAGATATTTCCCGGAGTAACATTCTCCTTTACTCAACATATTATTGAATAGTTTTGCACTCTTATTGTTGGTTGATAATCCCTATCTTTCACATGGATGAGTACTCAA
>SNQJ01S0124247.1:0-26875 GCA_010110895.2 Picea sitchensis | reverse complement strand
TTCTTCTTAGGATCTTCCTTCCAGTGGTTAAACTATATTGAAGGTAACTCGCTCTGATACCAATTGTTGATACTGAGAGGGGGGTGAATCAGTATCAAGTACAATTTAAAATATTTTTAAACTTATACTTAAACCATTCAATTGTATCCAATGAGAAATGAACAATAGTATAAGAGTTACACCAATACACCACAATACACAATGCAAAATATATGAGAAATAATCAATAGTTATTGTTCAAGGGAAGTAATGACTTCCAGAGGTAACTATAGCTTCCAAAATGTAAGGGGAGGGATAAACCTCCAAGAGGAAGATACAATCCTCCAATATCAAGAGAGGGATTAAATATACATCCTTTCCCCTTCCTTCCACCCAAGAATATATGAGAGATAATAAAACTTTACATTAAATCATCACCATCAACCAACCATCACATAGAACCTGATAATTCTTCCTGAGACTTCTTCAATTTATGCAATTCTTCAATTCTTGGAATACTCTGATCCTATAGATAGTATTACTCAATGTATTCTCTGAAACTTCTCCAAGTTTCACTCCTTGAATCCTCCCCAAAAATAAGTTATAGAGAGAATGGTAGACCTTGTTCAATTATGGTTTATTCAGGAGACCAAACTTGTACAGAATGCCCTGCGCTCAATATTTAACATCAGATTTTGAAACTAGCACACAAGAAACTATAGTCCGTAATATATCCAATTCAATTTGTCCCACTTAATTTTAATTCTCTATGAATAAGTTATGATTGTTTTACCTGGAACACATGTTTATTGACTAGCTTAAGGACTAGTCAAAAACCCTATCTTCCAAAGAGTGTATCTCCATACTTATAACGAATCAAGAGTTGAAACTTTTACCACAGGTACCTTGATATGTCTTCTCAATGCCATATCAATTTCACCATCTGAATCGTTCTAGAAAAAAGGTTATAGCGAAAATGGTAAGATGACCTGTAAATAACATACCTTAGAATACATCACCAAAAGACTTCATCCTCCCTTCAAATCCGACCTTCTTTACTTATGATTTCCTCTTAAATTTGACTTGTGTATAAAATGAATGTATAATGATATGTATTTATGCCATTTATGTCACTTCCTTTTAACATTAGGGCCGACCTGACATTTTCTTATTTTGTAATTATTTTCTTTAATTGTCTTCAGGGCTTACATGTACTTCCTTCTTCAATTCACTTTGTCATCTTCAAAAATTCATTTCTCCTCAACCATGATGATCCACATGACGTGCAACATACCACCGGAAATAACATGATGTATACTATTCATCCATAGGTGTTGTATCTACATAGGCATTTTCTTTCATGTCCAAATACCTTCATCAATATTACGGTCCAAAACCAATGACTAGGGTTGATATCAATGACAACAACCAATCTTCCAACAATAACACTTCATTTCATTAATATCAAAGAACTAAAATTTGTTTACAAAGAAAATGGAAATAAACTAGCTAGGGCGCTGGTAGCTTATCTCTGAGAAGAGATGTGGCAGCTACAGGCCTCTGAACTCTATGTTACAATGAGGCTCGAAGGCCTATATATTATTGAGAAACAATGGAAACCCTAAACATCCAAAAACCTAACCCTAGGAGATGAAACACCAGAATATGGGCCTCGTCGGGGTAAATTGGTACATCAATTTCTCGGGGTTGTAACTTCAATATACTATCTTCGTTTGATGGACATGATACATCGTTAGAAAGATCTATCTAAGGACTACATATAATAATAATGAATCTCAAGTTTGAAACGAATTCATATTCACCAGAGGTTTGATGCCCAAAAAACATCGTTTAGGGCCTCAAAACAACTCTGAAAGTTCAGGACCCAAAAAACTGCCAAAAATAGTAAATTGTGCTACAATTAAGGAAACTGAAAGAAACAATGGTGGGGGTCCAAGTGGAATAAGAAGGTCTCCACCAATATCTACTTGGATCATTCCTCCCCCATTGCATTGAGTTTCTCCATGAGATGAGGAAACTTCTGCTGAACTTGGTCCCTAGTGAGCCACTTGCCCTAGTGAAGGAGTTGGCCTGCTTTGACAAATTGATATAGCTAGATCCTCTACTGGTAGGTGTTCTTGATATGTGTGTCCATAATCTAATCATTAGTGTCTTGTTCCATGCCATTTAGTTTTAATTCTGTTGGTGTGAGTTGTTATGCCATGTCGAATGTGTCCAGTAGAGGTGGAAAGTAGGGCCGAAGGTGGCCCACATTGAAAACTGGGTGCAGACCAAGGAATGGTGGAATACTGAGCTCAAAGGAATTGTCCCCTACAGCCTTGGTGATGGAGTATGACCCATATCAGAGTAGGAAAATCTTGTGGTTGGGTCCAGAGAGGCACTCATTCTGCAAATGTAGCCACACTTTGTCGCCCACCTGGAAGTTGTGTTGCACCCGATTTTGATCATGCCGTTGCGTGTACTTAGCATTGGCTCTGTCTAATATGTCATAAACTTGTTGGAGAATGTGTTGAATGTGCTCAATTAAGTTGCTCACCTTGGCAGCTTCAAACTGGACATGAGCCGAATCAGCCTGAGTAGCTGCAAATGGCATGGCTACGTCAATGGAACATAGTGGCTGGAATCCCAAGCCCACCTGAAAGGGGTTATGGTCAGTTGAGCCGTGGAGGGCCCGGTTATAGCTATGTTGTATGTAGGGGAGGCTCTCATCCCATGTGCGTGGATTCTTTGAGTTGTACATGCGCAAAACGTGTACGATCATCCTATTGACAACCTATGTCTGGCCATCGGTTTGGGGATGGAAAGTTGTGGACTTGGTGAGATTGGTGTCCAACATTGACCAGAGGCTAGACCAAAATGTACTGAGGAATCTGTTGTCCCAATCTAATATGATAGACTGTGGGATCCCAAAGTGTACCCACACTCATTCAAAGAAGAGTTTATAAGTGGCTTCTGCTGTGATATTCTTCTTGCAGGCCACCATAATGGCCATCTTCGAGAATCTGTTGACGACCAAAAAAACACAGTTGTTGCCATGCTTAGTAGAAGGAAGGCCCGACATGTAATCCATGGATATGAATTCCCAAGGTCTACTAGGGGTAGGGAGTGGAGTATAGAGGCATTTCTTATTGATGTTTGGTTTGGAAATGGCACAGGCAGTGCAGGATCCGATGTACTTTTTGACATCTTGTCAAAGGTTTAAACAATAGAAATACTTCTGCAGTACTGCCACTATTTTCTCGGCCCTGAAATGCCCATCATTGTAGTGTGCTTCCCAAATCATCTTGGCACGCTCGCTTGAAGGAACACAAAGGTGTCCTAGGTGACATAGTAGTGCATCCTGGAGGTGAAAATTTGGAACTTGGTTACCCTCCAAGAGCGTCTTGTATGTGTGGCCGAATTCTGGATCTCTCTTGTAGGGAAGAGGCCAAACAAAATTCTTGTGCCCACAAGAGTTTAGCACGGTGGTTATCGCCACGATCGATGGTCGGTTGAGGTATTCTGCAACATTATTGGTGCTTCCCTTCTTGTACTTGATGTTCAAATGAAATTGTTGAAGATATGTGGACCACTTCTGATGGTGATCGTTTTTCAACTTCCCTTGTGTATGTATGAACTGTAGGGGTTGGTGGTCTGTGTGGATGATCGTTTCCTTCCCCAAAATGTAATGCTTCCATTGTAGGCAAGCCTACACAATGGAATACATTTCTTTGTCATTAGTGGGATACTTTCGGACCATGTCGGACAATGTCGCATTGTGATATGCCACTGGATGCCCCTGTTGAGTAATAACTGCCCCAATAGCATAGTCAAAGGCATCTATCTTGATCTCAAATGGTTGTTGCAAATCTGGTAATGTGAGCACCGGGGCACAGCAGAGGCGATGTTTCAATTCTATGAACGCCTTTTGTTGAGATTCTGACCAATATAATTTTTCTTTCGCTCCTCCCTTGTTGACTTGACTCAAGGGCCAAGTGATATGAGAGAATCCCAACATGAACCTGCGATAGAAATTAGCAATACCCAAAAAGATGTGAATCTCTATTAGAGTGGTCGGGGTTGGTCAATTCCATATGACTTGGATCTTGGACATGCAACCCATGCTCATCAATAATGTATCTGAGATACTCAACTTGGGTCATGCCAAAAGTGCACTTCTCCAAATTGACACACAACTTGTGTTTCCGTAGTGTTTGGAGGACTTGTCTGATGTGGTGGAGGTGCTCTTCCCAAGTTTGGCTGAAGATCGGGATGTCATCCAAGTACACTACTCAAATGAGTTGGTGAATGGCCACAATATGTCGTCCATAAGCCTCATGAAGCTTGGGGGAGCATTCGTCAAACCAAAAGGCATGACCAACCATTCAAAAAGGCCCTCCTTGGCTTTGAAGGTAGTCTTCCACACATCAGATGGTTTGATTGGTACCTGGTGATACCCGGGATTCAATTTGATCTTGCTGAAATATTTCACCCCTTTGAGTTGGTCTAGAAGGTCATCAATCCATGGGATTCGGTACCTATTCTGACCAATGATCTTTTTCAGCACCCGATAATCAATACAGAGTCTCCAAGTCCCATCCTTCTTCTGCACCAAAATGATCGGGCTCCCATGGGGAGAGGAACTTAGCCGGATGTGACCTTTTTGCAACAACTCCTGAATATGCCTCTTGATTTCATCGTTCTCCATAACAGAGCGTCAATATATTGGTCCATTGGGCAGTGGCACACCAGAGGTCAGATAGATGGGGTGATTGACCTGACAGTGCATAGGCACCCCTATGGGTGAGGTGAAGATGTCTTGATACTCCTCCATGACCTTATCCATTTGTTGTTGTCGTGCAGAGGAGCCCTATATGGAGGTCATGGCCACAATATTCTTCTTTCCCTGAGGTCGGATCATTAGGAAAAAAAAATTCCTGGTTTTGGAAATGATCTTACTGCATTGTTTTGCAGTAACCAAAGAGATAGCAATAGGCGGTGGTACCTCTAGTATCCTGTACAACTTATTTTCCAAGGTAACAATAACAACACGAGGTCGGGACTCATACACAGCATGTCTCTTCCACAAGTATGGTTGGCCTAATAATACATCACAAACATCAAGAGGATAAATGTCACATAATACCTCATCAGTGAAGGGCTTGATGCTATAGGGAAGGCATCACTGTTGGCTGACACAGAGATCCCATCCTTGGTGAAGCCCCTCGATGGTGTATGGTTGTGGGTGTGTTGTGGTTGGAAAGCCCAAACGCTTCATGACCTCTGCTAAAATGAGGTTCTTTTGGTTCCCACTATCGACAATGAATTGTAGTGGGGAACCCTTTGCCCACATATGGGAGTGGAAGAGATGCTCCTCATCCTATGGATCTTCTAGTTCTTCCTTTTGTATATTCGTGGTGGAAACGGTGGCGTTGGGCTTCACATCGATAATCTTCTTCCCTCTATCATTCCCCTTCTCGGGTTCTAATTCAATGTCGAAGTATGTATCTGATTCAGAAGCCTTCATCTCGACCACCAGTGACTTCTTGGCCCGACACTCACTTATGTTGTGAGTGGAGCTCTTATGGAAATCACACCACTTTCCCATGTCCTTCTTCGGTTTCGCAGTGTTGTTATTTTCTTGTGGCTTTGGCAGGTTGTATTGAGCCGCCATGCTTTGGATTTTTCCTTTGTTCTACGGTTTGGGGGTACCTTTCGCTTGATTTTCATTCGCAGATCCAAAGTCTCGCTTCTTTTGTTTGAATTTCTTCTCAATCTTGGCAGCATATCGATATGTCATACCAAGCGAGGAGATGTCGAGGAACTCCATTTACTCCTGAATGTATCTGTGCAAACAACTATGGTGCTTCAACACCAAATGTTTCTTTGAATATTTGATACCCAACTTTCTACGCAGGGTATGGAAAAGATTCGTCCGCTCATGCACATCTTGATCCCTTTGCTTCCGCAACATAGTCCATTGTATGTACTTGTCCTCATAGCTCCCCATGGGATAATATTGTTCCTTGATGGCATCTCATAAATAATTCCTAGTGGGTATGGATGAGAATAGAGAGGTTTCCTCCTCATCCTTTTTCTCACAATAGTTTTCCCACCAATCCTTAACATGGGGGGCTGCTTTGAGCAGTGAAAAAATAATCTTCTCTCGATCGAAAAAGTCATGAACCGAGAAATATCCTTTTAATAGATTCAACCATATATCTACGACAACTGCATCTATTTGGCCATCGAATATTGGAATGTCAAATTTTACTTGTACCTTAAAAGGGGTTGCGCCTCCAGAGTGGTTGTTGGTTGCAGATGCGCTACCAGTGGGCAATCGTTGAAGGATCTGGGCGAAGTTAATCATCATCACGTTCCTTTTTTTTTCAAGGGCCTCTTCGATCAATATTTTGATAGGATCTACTGCTCCCTCATCTTTATTTTCATCCCCCATGGGTGAATGTTAGAGTTTACGAGGCTGATCTTGCAAAGGTTCAACCAGATCGAGCCCTAACTCCTTATACCCCGACCTTGTTGGGGACATGCAAAGAAGGATCGAGAAATAACAAACCGCTTTGATACCACTGATCTAAATTTATGCAGGAACGTAACATAATACACAAATAACCAGAAATACAAATATGCAGCGGAAATAACACTTCATTTCATTAATATCAAAGAACTGAAATTTGTTTACAGACATAATGGAAATAAACCAGCTAGGGCGTTGGTAGCTTATCTCTGAGAAGAGATGTGGTGGCTACAGGCCTTTGAAATTTGTTTCACATTGAGGCTCGAAGGCCTACATATTATTTAGAAACAATGGAAACCATAAACATCCAAAAACCTAACCCTAGGAGATGAAATGCCAGAATATGGGCCCCGACGAGGTAAATTGGTACATCAATTTCTCGAGGTCATAACTTTGGCATATTGTCTCCATTTGATGCACATGATACATCGTTAGAAATATCTATTCGAGGACTACAACTATTGATAGAAAATAATAAGTGCAAAAAAAAATCATATTTGTCGGACTTGATGCACAAAAAACGTTGTTTAGGGCCTCAAAACGGCTTCGGAAGTTCAAGAACCGAAAAACTGCAAAAAATAGTAAATTCTGCTACAATTAAGGAAACTGAAAAACTGAAAGAAACAATGGTGGGGGTCCAAGAGGAATAGGTGGGTGGCCACCAATATCCACCTGGATCACCACAACACCAAATTAATACCTTTATTGATAGGAAACAATGTTCGCTTGCCTCTTCGAGGGGGTAACCCCCAACATAGTAGAGCTCTATTACAATAATTCTCAAGACAAAAATTCTCATGCCCTCGACTCTTGTTTATACTAAATCTATTACAATAAGGTTGCAATCAAAGAAACACCTGATCCCCTTCAACAAATTGACGTTCATAATTATCCTGATCTGCTTGTTGCTTCATGCGATTTGGAGCCATTACCAAATTCTCTTTGGTCAACTGCCTAAACCTTCGAGACACCTAGCATGTATGAGAGAACTTAACATGGTTTTTTCCCATATACTTCTTCAAAAGGAGTCATGCGAGTATCTATATGGTAAGATGTGTTGTACCACCATTCAACTAGTGGTAACCATTGAGCCCACTGATTTTTCCTCTCAGATGAAAAACACCTCAAATATGTTTCCAAACACTTGTTGACAACTTCAATTTGGCCATTAGTTTGAGGATGATATGTTGTGCTAAGATTCGATTAGGTTCCCTGTAGCCTGAACAATTCTTGCCAATTTTTTTTTTTAAACTGGGGTCTTGCTCATAAACAATAGAATAAGGCATACCATGAATCTTGAAGATACGATCCATGAAAAGTTGAGCCATGGTGGATGTGGTAAATGGGTGTTTAAGAGCACATAAATGATCATATTAGGAAATATGATCAACTACCACCATGATGATTGACTTATTGCTTGATTTAGGTAAGCCAACAATGAAATCCATAGAGATATCCCTCTAAATAGCGAGTGGCATTGGAATCGGTTGTAGTGTGTTGGGGGCTTTGACTATTTCTCCCTTGTTGTGTTGTCAAACATCACATTCCACCAAAAAGGTGTGGACATCATGTTTCATACCATCCCAGAAAAATGAACGTTTGACCCTATCATAGGTTTTGGTAAACCCTGAGTGCCCAGTTGTGGGTGTAGCATGAAGCTTAGAAAGCACCATGGATTTAAGTTGTGATTGTTTAATTAAATACATATGACCTTTTTAGTGAAGCTCATCATTGTGCCAAGAGTACCCTGGGGAAAATAGAGAATTGTCTTGAAATTGTTGGATTAGACATGAAATTTTGGGATCTTGCAACCATTCGTGGTGAACAACTTGGAGCCAATCTAGTACAATAAAGGAGAGGGAAAAGAAGGACCCTTCATCTTCACGTTTTCTTGAAAGAGAGTCAACAACCACACTGTATTTTTATTTCTTGTAAATGATATCACAATCATATCCAAATAGCTTAGTCACCCATTTTTGTTTCTCTGGGGATGAAATACGTTTCTCCAACAAATACTTGAGGCTGTGATAATCTATCTTAATTTGGAAGCATTTCCCCAATAGATAAGGGCGCCAAATATCCACTTCATGTAAAATAGCCAAAATTTCATTTTAATAGATTGATTGACCCAAATGTCTCTCTGAAAATTGTTTGTTGGTAAAGGCCAAAGGCCGACCATCTTGCATAAGGACTGAACCAATTCCTCTCCCCGAAGCATCACATTACAGGACAAAGGTCTTTCTGAGGTCGAGAAGGGATAGGAAATGAGTGGTTCACATAGCCTCCTTCAAGGCTTGGAAGGAATGATTATCTATTGGATTCCAAGTGAAAGAATTATTTTTAAGGAGATTAGTGAGAGGTGCCACAATTTTTCCATAATTCTTAACAAACTTGCAATAATATCCCATTAAACCAATAAAACCATGCAATATTTTGAGAGTCTTTGGGTGAGGCCAATCCTGCATAGCTTCAATTTTCTTAGGATCCACCCTGACACCATCATTTCCAACAATATGAGCCAAGTAATCCACTTCCAAGGCTCTAAAAGAACATTTAGATTGTTTGTGGAAAATTTGGTGTTGAGAGAGTAGATGAAGAACTCGATCCACATGAGCAAGATGGGTTATCCATGTTTTACTATAGATGAGAATATCATCAAAGAAAACTAAGACAAAATGATGAAGAAAAGGACATGAGACACGATTCATGAGGCTTTGGAAAGTGGAGGGAGAATTACACAAGACAAAGGGCATGACGAAGAACTCATAGTGGCCCTCATGAGTTCGAAATGCAGTCTTAGGAATGTCAGCCTCTTTCATACATATCTGGTGGTAGCTAGAACGAACATCAATTTTAGTAAAGTAGTAAGAACCACTTAATTCATCCAAGAGATCATCAATGACAGGAATGGGGAATTTGTCTTTGATGGTGAGTTTGTTGAGGGCATGAAAGTCATCACACATGTGCCAAAATCCTTATTTCTTAAGTACCATGACCATAGGAGAAGAATAGGGGATATTACTAGGATGGATAGCACCCATTGGGAGCAATTCTTGAACAATGTTCTCAATTTCATTTTTTGGCTAAAATGGATGACGATAGGGATGAACATTGGGAGAAAAGATGTCAGGGACAAAGGCAATGGAATGATTATTAACACCATGGGAAGGGGGAAGTCCCTGGGGAGTGGAAAAAATAGCTTTATATTTGGAGAGGATGGATTGGAGGTCGGGATGCACATAGGGTGTCTCAGTGGCTTGAATGGAATGGAGTTGTGCGATAATGTCAGAATGCCATTTTTTGAGGAGATTTTCTATGCGATGGGAACTGATGATCTCAGGGGAACCTATTGTGATGAATTGGAAATTATATTGTTGTCCCTCCTGGTTGAATTGCATGGTTAATTCCTTAAAATCCATGAGGATGGGGCCAAGATTTTGTAACCATTCAACACCCAACACAATGTCACAACCACCCATGTCGATAGAAAACGTAGGAGACACACATTTTCACAACGCGCCCCACATTTCATGGAACCTCAATTGGAAATCCTTATTTGAAAGTTGTTGACTACACGGATATAGAAATTAGTTTCTTGGAAAATGCGATGATGAATAAAATTATGGGTGTTTCCACTTTCAATGAGGATGATGACCTTACGATGCTTAATGTAACCAATTAGCTTGAGGGTTTGGGGAGTAGAGATGCCAGTGAGAGGATTCAGGGAAATGATCAATTCAACTTCTGGGGGGTTTGAGGGTGGAGTAAGTTCAGTGGGTTTAGGTGACTCGGCCACAAGGGAGCCTTGACCTCTTATTGAGAAACATCCCCAGAGATGGTCATAAAAAAAATTTGTTCCTTACACTTGTTCTGAGGAAAAGATTTGTTATCACAATTATAACAAAGGCCCTTGAGTTGGCGTTCAACCATTTCTGCCTGGGTCAATTTTTGGATCTTCAATGGAGTGGAAGGAGGGGCGGGAGTGACTGGTTTAGGGTGGGAAACAAAGGAGGTTTTCCTAGTTTGAGAAGAGACAACTTGTTGTGCTTCCTTAGCTCATTTAGTAGCTTCCACCAAACTCTGGGGACGAGTCATGAGGAAGTGGGCACAGATCTCATCCTTGAGGCCACTGATAAAGAATTCTCGAAAAAAAACATCATATATGCCCTCCGTGCGGAAAGCCAAGTGCTCAAAAGAAAATACAAAGTCTTCCATTGTGCCATATTTTCAACTTGGTCAAACGGCCTAAATGGTGGGTGTCAGTGTCAAAGCATTCATAAATCTCTACAACAAATTGTGTCCAAGCCACATACCCTTAACAGACATTTTTTCTCCATTTCCAACGTTCTTGATCTAGATGGATAACTCCATACCAGAGTTTATCCAACTCATCAGTAATGTTGTACAAAGAGAAATAGTGTTCAATTTCAGTTACCTATCTAGTGAGATCTGAGCCATCAAATTTGTTCACATCCACTTGAGGAAGGCATAGTTCATGTTGAAAGTGACGAGACTAATAATTCTGGGAATTGGAGGAAGTCTCACCATCGGGGTGCAAAGGTTGGTTAGATGAGGTAATGTCTCTAGTAATATTCAACTTGGCGCATATCTAGGTAGAAAAGGATTCAAGTTGGGTAGAGAGGTATTGTTTTAGGGTTTCCATTTTTGCATCTATGGTGGAATGATTTTTGGCATTTACAGTGGTAATATTGGCACTGAGTTGCTACACTTCCTTCTAGGCCTCTAAGAAATCAGATTACAAGGTATTGAGGTAAGCTTCAAGGTCTTGGCTATGGGTGTGGCCATGATGAAAGGGGGTACCGAAAAGGGGCGGGTGGGACCACACAAAAAAGTGGTTATGGTTAATGGTATCATGATGATCAATTTCAAGAGGATAATCCAATGGGGTAGGTCCCAAATAAGGGGGCCGAAAGGGGGTCGGGACCATAGATAAAAAACAAAGTTGTAAAATGATAGGTAATACTGCGATCAGAACGAAAGAAGGAGTCCAATGGGATAGGTCTCAAATAAGGGTGCGAGCAGGCCCCAAACTTTGTTTTTTATTCCTATGGATTTATACTCCGAACTGAATAATACTGCAATGGTGAAATTCCCAAATTATTAACAGGAAGAAATATGTAGTAATTTTACAACCCCAATGCAGACCACAAGGTTGCACACCAATAGATCTTGTCTGTTCCTTTAATATTTGGTTTCTGTCCCAAGGGTTAGGGTTTTGAGAGTGCCTACAAACAAGGGTTTTCCCTATGCTATAGCTTTGTGATATACCTACGGGGTCAAATAGTAGTACTCGGCCTAATATCTTAGGGAACCAACTAAGGAGGATAGATCGTACCCTTATCCGTACTACCCAATTACCTAGGTACTATAGAGTATCTTCCTGAGTGTTGTTCTTGGTGGCACTATAGCAATCAGGTGGTTGATCAATTTATCTATGGAGGGCCTCAGGATATCTAGGCCAATCCGTATACATGTGTTTTTTGATGCGCTACCACTCGAAGGGGTACGAACAGGGGTTACAAGGGTGGCCAACAATGTGCGCTTAAGTACAACTTGTAGTTCCTTCATGTATGCTTCCTTGGGCGTAGATTTATGCATTGAATGACATATCATTATAGTTTTAATACGACATAATACATCTCTACCCTAGAAAAAAATTTACCCACAATTTCTGCCAAGAAAAGTGCTATGATACAACTTGTTAGGTACCAGATCTATTATAATAGCAAAAAAAAAAATACTGCAGAGAATAACAATGGAATAGCAACAAAAAATGGAAATGTTGTAGAGAATAACAACGAAACAATGAATTATATGGAACCACAACACCAAAATAATACCTTTATTGATAGGAAAGAATGTTCACTTGCCTCTTTGAGGGGGCAACCTCCAGCAGAACAAAGCTCTATTACAATAATTTTCAAGACAAAACTTTGCATGCCCTCGAATCTTGTTTATACTAAATCTATCTACTACAAGAAAAAATCTAGAGGAAGATCTTGTAGAAGCATAAGCTTCTATTAGGTCTTCTTACATTTGACTTATTCTTCCTTATTACTAGGCCTTATTACTATTGGCCTTTATTACATGGAAAATATATTATTCTACCTACATGAGGGGTTAGGGAGGTTAGGTCCCTAACAACAAGAAAGAATGACTAAATAGAGGAATAACATAAGATGATCATGGAGGGCTAAATAGAGGAATAACATAAGATGATCATGGAGGGAAACAACAAAAGACTAATTAGTCTTGGCCTGGAGGGCTTGGAGGCACGAGTGCTTAAAAATCATGGGTTGCATTGTTGATGTCTCTCCCTGCATCCTATTCAATGATAATTGGATTAGAAGAGGTTCTTTGGGAATGCAAGGTCTCTTATTCTTTCACTGAGCAATCCTTATTGTTGGCATACCAATATACCACCTCAATTCTGATACCAAAAAAAACCTATAGAAAACCTCAAACTTGGCTTCAAATAACATGAATTTGTCCAACAATTCCTTGTGTTGAGCTCCATGTTCTTCGAGAACTTGGGAAATAAGAGCCTTGGTGAGCCAATATTGCTCAGTGGCTCTAAATACCTTGGTGCCTCTCATCCTTGAGAATCCAAAGTCAGAGAAACAACCCTCAAAATCCTCTTCAACTTTCTCTTTAACCCCTTATTTTCACTTTTCTAGAACAATATCCTCCATTACATCTACCTCCACTTTTATCTTAGCCAAAATCATTTTTGAAAGATTTATTCTACCCTCTTAAAATAATTTTACTTCCATTTCAATTTGTATTTATATTTGATTAATAAATAATAATAATATTATTATATAAAGATATTTTTACTTCTATTTATATTTAATTAACAAAGAATAATAATAATAATATTTTTTCAAATCCACATATAACATCAATATTACCACACCTTTCCATGCAATAAAGCCACTTGTGTATAAGGCTCTAAAAGAAATGCTATAGAATTTTGTCTCCAAACCTTTTACGATCTATACAATATAATTATAAACAAATAAACCAAGTCCACTTCATAACCATAACTGTTTCAGTGACAAACTAGATCTTCATCAAAACTTTTTCAGAGATCAAAACCTTAGTTGCAGTTTGGGACATGGTTCCGTTTTGTAAATACAAACAAATTGTTGATGCTACTTCAAAGGAATTTAACTTTTGCCACACACTTAAAACTCGAGGCTCAATCCTAACCCTAATCAATGATGCCCCTGAGAGCTAGAAACAAACCCACATTTTGAAACCCGTGAATATTGCCTTGTGTCCCTGGACGACCGAATTGATAGAAAAATAAGGTCTCTGGGTAGCTAAAAATTCATGGAAGATGATCTGGATGAAAAAAACGAGTTGATCTTGTATACATATGATGATTAAATAATAAGATCAAGGGATCGATCAGCCTCTGCAACCAGATTATCGAGGTTTTTTAATATATATCTCTTCCAAAGTAACCAAACTCGTGTGAAATTAGTTACATATGTTAACCATTTTTATTTTCCTAAACATTTATATAACTTTCAGTCATTTTGAAGTTTCTAAAAGAAATCAAAGCTCAATATAGGTTGTAGAATCCTTTACACAGTGAGTGATTATATGGGTTAACATTGCAATCTTTTCCAAATTCTATGCACATTAGCAAAAAATACAACATGAACATGCACACATAGATAATCCTTGGAATTGCTTTTGGGAAATTAGGGTTTGAATATGTGGAAGCTCAACAATAACAATAATAACAACAACCCCATCCTTGTGGATTTAGAATATGCCACCACCATAGTGGCTTCAGAAGCAAATTTCTTTTTTTTTCCCTAGGATTTCATGGTCACTGAAGGTTCTTCTTCTGATAAAGCCCTAGAGATGAACGCCTCACAGAGGATGAATTTGACATTCAGGTGATTTTGATGTACATATTGCGTCAATTGAGAAAATCCTTTGAACATGGATAAAATTTGGTTGACAAATCTAATGTATGTGACCTTCAATTGTTTCAATGGTTGCTTGGGGTGGTTGGTTGAGTTCGTGCTCGAGATCCCAAGAAGTGTTCTTGGTAGAAAAAAAAATAAAAATAGTCGATAATTTTGTTCTAGCATCCCTAGGAGCCAAAGGAGAGTTTCCATTGGAAAAGTGGCAAAAATTGAAGTATTCCTTCCAAATGTTTGACATAATGTCTGTGAAATTTGTTGACAAAAGGGTTATACAAGAATTAATGGATTTTGCAGTAAGATAGTTAGAAATTGGGATAAAGGAGAACCAATTATGAAGGAATCTAAGAATCTAAATATAATAGTTGGCATCAACAAACTCAATAATACAATTTTTTTAGGGTAGGAGGATGTCTGTGGATTGTTTGGAAAAGGTTTGCATATAGAACCCTGCAGAATTGTCAAAACCTGGTGGGAAAAAAGTGATACTCCAGCGATGGTGCGTAGGGACACCACATAGAGTGTGAAGACTAAGATACAAGATAAAGAGGGAATCCCTACCTACCACCAGAGGCTAAACTTTCTCAAGAATCAACTAGAAGATGGGTACATTGAATGCTTATAACATACATAAGGACTCAACTTTGCATCTAATGCTTACTCTATGTGGAGGTTTTCCAACAAAAAGAACTACTTCGACCTCTTCTATGGTACTAAATGGTTCCCCCTTTGGAGAGGTGGCCAAGTCTCCACCTTCAGATCCTTGCTCTTTCAAATATGTATGCATTTAAAGACACCGAAAATGAGATTATTCTCTTTCATTTGGGATCTTGTCAAGTACTTTCCTAGGATGTGTATTCCTATGGAAATGGTTAACTGTAACAACCCCATTATAATCCCTAGTTTAATTAATGCATAATGTAGATATAATGTGTGGCTATGGCCAATCAATGTGATATGCTAATTGTATTTTCTTATTTTTAATAAATAAAATGTGATTCCAGTTGTTGGGGGATATGGACAGAGACAAGGGTTGAGTTTTCCACAAGAGAAAGGAGTGTCTAAGAGGGGTCCAAATGGGGAATTTATTTATGGGTATTAATTCAACCCTTTCCTGAACTTTATTATCATTGGGGACAACCTTCTATTTTTTTGTTTGAGTGTATGAGAGTGCAATCATTAAACTCATGGAAGAGGGTGGGTGTGAGAGTCACATCTCATAGTTATTGGGAACATGGAGTTGAGTACAATCAGTTTGTGTAAGAGTGTGAGTCAACTTGCTTGGGGAAAAGAGAGGAAATTTGTATGGATAGTTACAAGTAATATTTCACACGCATGTTTTTGGGATGAACAACAAGAAAAGAACAAAAAAAGAGGACCACTAAAGCTAGAGAAACCATGGACGGAGAATTATGGAGCATTTTTTGAGCTAAATGTTGAAGAGCTAGGTTGTTAGGCCTAAAGAGTGAAATCTTGTGTGAGTTCTATTGTAACATCAAGTGAATTGTTATTGTGTTGTTGGTAGTTTTATTAGTAGTGAATTCCCTTGAGTTGCAAGTAGAGATATTCTCGGTTACTTGATCTAGAGAGGCTCTGATAAACAAATGGGATTCTTGATGGACTGAGAGCAGTGACGAGGTACATTCATTGGGTTGTGTAGGTCAAGAGGAAGAGATCTGGAGGAAATTCACGATAGTTGTAGGAGAATACCAGTGGGTTGTGGGATATTTGAGCTATGAGTGGACTATGAGAGACACCCTTTCTTGTGTATTACTAGCCCCAAATCAAGGGTAACTTATTGTTGAGATATGGAGCAATAAATCTATGGTTGAGTGGAATGTATATCCCAAGAATCTAGTTGCACAAATTTTTTTAAAAAGATAAGTGTTATTTGTTTATGAGTTAATTTGTGAGTTTAATTGTTGTGCATTTTTATCTTTGATTGAGAATGATTTATGTGCTAATGTAGATGAGTTTATTTGTTGTATTCATATCATTTCAACATGTTGTAGCTACATATAGTTATGAGTATCTAAAAATGGTTAAATATGTGTATGATTCATAGTTGGTAAGCTACAAGAATTTCATTAGCATTTTTTTTTAATTTATGTGTATTTCCACAAGTAAGGTTTCTTGGTTAAAATAGGTAATGTTATAGATTGGTATTAGAGCCCAAGGTTCACCACTGAGCTTGTATGGTCCAAGAGAGAGTGAAAATTGGGAAAATTCATGGTTGCAAATTTCATTATGTGATAAATTTGGGGGGAAATGGTGAACCATAGTGAAATCCCCAAATTTATGGATATATTCGAGTTAATTTTCTTCATAACAATCGAAGAATGGATTAATGGCATCGAGTTACAAGTTGCATAGTTAAATTTGGATTGGAGGGTCAGATTTTGTGTTTTTGTTTCATGGCGACAAAGAAGTTTGGTGATCGATGACCTAGATTAATTCATCTGTAAGAACCAATGGTCAATATTTCTTCTGCGAATTCTAAAAAGGGTGTTCCTAATAGGATTTTGGAAGGAGGGATTTAAAAAAATCCTAAAGTGAGACACAAATTTAAGTCCGAAGGGAGAAACCCAAGGGAAATTTCCCAAAGAAATGAAAGTCGTCAGATCAATCAGCATCACTCTCAGTCATTTGATCCTCCAGAAGTGTTATTGGAAGAATTCATTCGAGAAGTACAGGGACAACTTCACATTTCGATGAAGTAAACCCGACCATTTTAAAGGTCAAACAGTTGAAGCTATCCAAGAATATTTAAATCGTCAGATGCGAGAGATGTCATTTGTTGGATCATTCGGAAATGATAATTTAGAAATCCTAGTGGTGGTGTGGTGTATCCAAAATAAATTTTCCTACTGAGGTAACCAATGCATAGCTTAGAAACCTGTGATGATCGGGTTCATTGGTCGACACTATTGTTGACCATATGATCTATTGGACTAGAATGCTATCTTGGAAGGGCCACAGACAAAAGATAATTCTATGTCATCTTTCCATGTTAGTATGGCATGTTGGATGCCACATTAGTAAGGGAAAGTGAATCAGAGAGTGCCATGTAGTAGTTGGGTGTGATTTTTCGAAAAAGGATTGTTTCTAATGGTTTTTTGAAAAAGGTTTGTTTCAAATGGTTTTTCAGAAAGGATTGTTATCTATGGTTTGTTGGAAAGCTTTGTTTCTGATGGTTTTTGGAAGGGATTGTTCCCAAGGGTATTCATAGGAGGGTTGTCAGAAGGTCTCATTCGGGGAGGGTGTTCCCGATAGATAGGTTTGATAGAACGAGTCAGACAGGCTATTAGAATTCTGACTTCAGAAGGATAAATAATCAAGGAAAGTTTCCATTCGAATGGGAAGAGCACAAAGTTGATCCTGACAAGCTTGTGAAAGGTTTGGTCACAGGCTTGGAAAGGTTGAGTGGATCGATGATTGGGATTATTCCTGATTTTGAGATCAATGGTTCAAATCTATGGTCTATCACAAAAGTAAAATAGACAATTTTTCCATGAAAATTGTAGTTTTTGGAGATCATCAACTTGTAGGGGCATTTTGAGGCCTTAAACAATGTTTGCACGTAGTCTAAAACACAAGAAATATGTTTAACTTTGGTACATAAGATATCTATAGCTCAAATAGAATGTATTGGTGAGAGTTTCCAATGAGTTATTTCAGGATAAAAAAAAATCTAGCATGAGGAAGAGAAATAAGAAGAAGATACCTACAACATACGAGGCTAAAAATGGAAAACAAACAAACTTTTGCAAGCCATAACTATCAACCCAAATCCCAGATGAAGGTGATATTTTGATAGATTGTTCAAAAGGTAGTCATGAAGATACCTGATTAGGATTCTGTCAAAATTCCAAGGGAGTTGGCGTAGGAATTCTTAAGTAGAGATAAAATTGCTAAGCTAGGAAAAAAAGGGAAAAGGAACAAAATTGTCATTTCCACATTGTTGCAGATTTTGATTGGAGCATCGGTTTGACAATCTGAGAGTTACTGTGAATTAAGTGTCAATAGTATTCTACATGTCTCATACAAAAGTTTCCTTGGTTCCTAACAAATTTACCTATTTAGGTGGCTGAAGTTGGTTTTTGAGGTTATTTTTCATTTGGGAGAGGGTGCACAAAGTGACAATATCCAATTGGCCATAACGTTTAGCTTGAAACTCATATTTGGGAAAACAAATAGTCATTGGAAAGGTCTTGAGGAGGAGAAGACATATAAAAACCCTGAAAATTGATTCGAGCAATAAATTTTATAGTCAAATTAGATGAAGGTGATTGGTGGTCATTAAAGAGCAAAACAATTATGCATTCTTTCCAGAACTATGTATGTATATATTTTCCTAACATAAATTTTATTGCATGGACATTTTCTTGCAAAATCAAGAGGTTCAAAAGGGAAGTTTGGTTCCTAAATGAGAACCATAGTCATGGAAGATGCACATGGATCATACATCCATGAGGAGGGGGTCATAGGTCTACATGACAACATGGGAAATGCTCAGATAGAGTCTAATGCAAGAAGAGGTAGGAAAGAGATTGTAGCTAATGAGAATCTTGCATAGATAAGTGAAAATATACAGGGAAGAGAATGAGAATATTATGAAATATTAGGAGGAGATACTATAGAGTCTAAATATGATGCATAGGGAACCTAATAAATACTCTAGCACAAATTAAGTGGATAGTTCTAGAGATGTGACAACATCTAGATCCCATTGCAAGAGGGATGGGCATCGGAATAAAAGTGTAATACCCCTAGGCCGAACCCCAATTGTAATTTAAATATAAATGAACACATAGGATGGTGAGTCGAGAACTTTTGGGCCAATATTTCCTTGTATATATGTGCTTTTGAGTCCATAGTATATGTGTCGTTAAGAGGCTAGAAAGGCCAAAATCTACAATGGGGCTAGTGAGCCATCTTGTATTATGTAATCACACCCTAAATTTAATGAAAAAAAAACATTGTTGCAGACCATCCTGACAGAAAGAGTATGAGGGGGTTAAAATCCATTAGAATGGAAAGGGGCTAAGAGTCTGGGAAGGGGCTAAGCCATGGGTGGGCTGAAGCCAAGGAATATTACTAAAATACTCCCAAGATAAAAAAATAAAAAAAGGCATAGATATGGATTTATCCTAAGTATTTAGAGATGGGAAATGAATCACCAAGTGGTTCAAAAGGGAGTTTTTGAGATGACAAGTGGCATCTCATGAACATGAAGATAAAATGAGAAAGATTAGTGCATTTAATCTATCATTCAATCATTCAATCATTCCATCTTTATGGATCAATCATTCATGCCATCATCATGTTGATACTGTCCATACTTGTGTTGAGGGACATTTGGGGTGGTTTATTTTACTGTCAATTAAGCTGAAGTGATGGGTTGACAAGCTCGTGGGAATTCTCTCTGGGTGAGAGAACTGTTGGGAATTGGTTTCCTAGTTTCCAAGATGGGTTATAAGGCCATAATTTTTCCCATCCAGTCTATTGTTGAAGCCTTGGAAGGGAAGTGGGGCAACCGAAGGACAGTTGAGCAGAGAAGGGGAACACTTCCAGAGGTGGGAAAGACATGCGGGGAAAAGAGGATGGAGGTTGTTTGCTTAAAATATAACACCTGATTTGAGCATTTATGTTACTATGAGACCTTAGTTGGGTTAGGAATTCCTTTTCCCAAGTAGAGTCTAAGCCCCGACTCGGGGGTGACCTTTTGTTGAGTTATAAGCAACAGAGTCTAAGTCTAGGAGGAAAGTCAGAGCTCTACATGAAGTTGGTGGCTATTTAAATCAAATAAGTGTCCACCATGTGTTTTTTGAAATTACTGTATGAATGATGATGTATTCCTGTGATGGGTATATTGTTGTGTTATTTATAATTCATAATATTGTTGTTAAAATGGTACAAAAATACCTATTACGCATTTTATGTCATGGGTAATTGTTGTTGGAATTATATTTTTGCATATTTGTTGCTATAATATCCTAGGACTATACAATTCTATGAATGAGCAGAGTCTATGTAATTATTATGTGTGATGTGCAATTTTTACTTGCATATAAAGTCCATATATACACATATTGCTAGGGTTTTGTATACCCCTTCTTGTATGCAAAGTATTACCATAAAACTCATTGGTTTCATAGTTTTTATTTAGTGTGACCTTACCTAGTTAGGGTTGGATACCCCTATTTTTGTATGAACAGTTTGTTAGAGCAAATTCTCCATGAAAAATAGTGAAGTATGAGAGCCTTAGACATATTGGAAGGGTTTCTGCAGATGTTGGAAGGCATGGTACACCTTTGGAATTTACTTGAGAAATCCATGAATCAGTTAAGTCTTGAAATATACTCTTAAACATAAGAAAACACATGATTTACCTTAGAAATAATCATGGTCATTGATCTGGCATGGTATCGCAATCCTGGTCGTTGATCGAGGTCACCCCACATATGAGAGTTTGCACAAGGTTCATTGATAACCATTTGATCTATTTGAGGGTGGAACCGAGGAAATCAAGACCGTTGATTGCGTAGAATTTGTTAGAGTATGTGGTCGGAGTAGCCATGAAGACCAAGAGTAGAGCCACTCCGACAAAAGGGCCTTGAGGATCCATCAGGACCATTGGATTCATTGGGATGGGTGTCGAAGGATATGAGTCGTCAATCATGCTAGGGTCATCGGAGTATCCTTGGTTAAGGCACTCCAATGGGAAGGATTTGAGGAGAGATAATGGGAATTGAGTGGTGAGTGGAGGAAGCATTATCATTCATAGATCTATTTGGGTCTCGCTGGGGCGAGGCTAGGAGGAAGGTGATGTCATTCTGATTATGATGATGTCACCCAACCAATGCACAAAGGACAGGTGTCAGCCATGGACAGACATGTCAAGTGCCCAAAAATGATCTGTACACCACGTCAGTCCACGTGGGAGTTCCATGTGTCAAGTGGAGGCTCTTCCATGTGTTAAGGTGATTTGTCACTTTGAGGGGGTGAGGGGTGATGTGGTCTGAGTGCTACCTGTCAGGCCAAGTGGCAGAGTTGGGTAGGGCCACATGTCCTAGGTTCCAACTCGGATACCACATGGGGTTCCTCTTAAATGATTCTTATAAGGACGTGACTTCATGATGACCCCGCGAGGGGGGGGGCATGTCAAAACAAATACACATACCAACCCATATTTCATAGAAAGGAAAAATGGGAACCCTGATGACATTTAACCCTAGGGACAGGTGGATAGATCCCTGCCCTTGGATATATTGGTGAAAGATATTTTCTATCCATCGGAGGGGTACTGGTCGAAGTAATCCAGAACCCCTATGAAATTTACACTCTGATGGAGTAATCTAAGGGACGATCTGCATCATCAATTGAAGGGTGGCCATGTTGAAAGATAGTTGTCAATCGATTATGGGCTCCACAGATTGAGTACAAAAGTATAGATGAGAGGAACGTTATCTTTTGTGCACATTGGAGGCACCGATGAAATGTGATCCATTAGTCATCGTATTCTCCAGGACCATATAATCCATCGGTGGTGGAGGTCATCAGACTAGGGCTATCAGAGTGGGCTAGAAATATGGAAGTGGATGCATTCTGATGGGAGACTTTGATAGGCAAGGAAGGGACCTTCGAGAACAGAGTTGTTGATTTGGAAGGCCAATCTAAGGAGGACCGTTGAGATAGGTGGAAGCTACCACATCTGCACTACATCAGTGCCACGAGAGGTGGCACATGTGATGGGGAGCCATGTGTCACTGAGGTGGATTTGTTGGAAGAAGCCCATAAAACTTTGGGAGGTCATAACTTTTAATCCAAAGCTCAGAATTGAGCATGGTTATAGTCGTTGGAAATCTCTCAATGAGAAGAATAAATCTACGTGGATTAAATGGAGAAATTAAGTAGTTGGAAAATTTGAAATTTTGACAGCCCATTAGCCTAAATTAGAACTAGGGGGTTAGGTGTGTTACAAAAAAGTAGTCAAGGAGCATGAGAAGACACCATAATTTCCTATAGAAATGCACTAGAAGAGCGCATGCAAGTTCAAGGCCAGGGAGCATCCCAAGTGTGTCTCTTCTTAGGAGGCAAAGGAGAAGGCTTGAGGAAAACATCTTGAAAGGTGAACTCAGGAAAATCAAGCCACCAACTTTCAATGGTGAGCATAGGAAGGGAGAAGAGGCCAAGGCCTGGATATTCGAAATGAATAAATATTTCCAACTACATGACTATCCCTCTAGGGTAGAAATAAGAATTTCAACCTACCACTTGCAAGGAAAGGTAACTGTGTGGTGGGATCAACTTAAGCAAGCCAATAATCTTGATGAGAAGAGGGTCTCATGGAGTAAATTCAAAGGATATTTACAAGAGAAATATTTTTCAAATAATTACAATGAAAGGAAAATTAAAGAGTTCTTTCAACTCAAACTGGGAAGCATGACAATGGATGAATACAAGAAGAGGTTCTTTGAGTTATTGAAACATGTGGGATTCATAAAGGATGAGAAGAATCCAATTTTTTTTGAGTGGGTTACCCTTCTTCTATAGTGACAAGATACACTATGATAACGCCAGGACCTTAGAGGAGGCCATAAGAAGAGAAAATTATCTTTATGAGCATAACAAAGGAAGGTTAGTCTTCCAAAAATCATGGAATGACAAGATGAAAGGAAAGAGGGATTAAAGACATAAATGTTTCAAGCCACCCTTTTTAAAGAAATACTCACTAGCAAATCAACAAGGAAAATCAACCCAAAATGAGCACAAGAGTGTAGATTCATTTGGGAAAAGGCCAAGGTAGCAACTTGTACAAATGTTGGGGATGTGAGGGAAATCACTTATAGAGGGACTACCCTCACAAAGGTGAAAGAATCAGGATTGTCCACAACATTTAGGAGGATGAAATAGTGGAATACATGGGAGAAAACATGCCAAGGATTTATGTAGCCTTGGACAACAAAAAAGGAAAGTATCAATCCCCCATGATTGAAGTGGAAGATAATATTGATAACCATCCCATATGAATTCTAATTGATTCTAGAGCTAGCCATAGTTACATAAACTCTAACATTGTTGAAATATTTCACTTACAAATGAGTAAGCATGGAAAATATTGGTTAGTTCAGTTAGCCATAGGGGATAAGAAGAAAATCAATGAGTTGGTTAAATATTTCCCAATAGACATGAATGGACTCAACACAAAGGTAGATGTGGAAATCATACCATTGGACTTATATTATTGTCTAATTGGCATGGATTGATTGGAAAAACATCATATTGTCCTAGATTTCTGCCACAAGACAATAATTTTTCTTGATGAAGAGGGGTAGGAAGGAAAAGTTCAATGAATTATGAGAGTTGTAGCTATTAGATAAATTCCAGTCATGTAGTTGAAAAAGCGTTTTAGGAAGGGATGCCAAATTTTTGCATCCCATATGGAAGAGGTAGCTAAGGATAAAGTGGCAAGTATTGAAGGGCATCTAGTCTTGAAGGATTTTGAATATGTTTTGATTTCTATATTGATTTAATGCTAGGGGTTGCCCCGGTGTCCAAGACACCTTACAAAATGAGCACACAAAAATTGAAGGAGTTGTAGATGCAACTTGAAGAAATTTTGAAGAAGGGGTATATACGCCCAAGTGTGTCACCTTGGGGTGCACTGGTTCTTTTTGTGAAGAAGAAAGATAGAACCTTAAGGTCGTGTATTTATTTTAGACAATTTAATAAGGTCACCATAAATAAAAAAATGTCATTTTCAAAGAATTGATGATTTATTTGATTAGATAAAGGGTGCAAGGATATTTTTCAAGATAGACTTGAGATCAGGTTATCATCAGGTAAGGATAAAAGAAGAAGATATCAACAAGACAACATTCAAAACGAGATATGGGAGTTATGAATTTACGGTAGTGCCATTTGGGTTATCAAATGCACCAACTGTTTTCATGTGCCTGATGAATGGAGTGTTTAGGGAATACCTAGACAAGTTTGTGATTATGATCGTGGATGATATACTCATCTACTCAAATATAGAAGAGGAACATGAGTAGCATTTAAGAATGGTGCTGCAAGTTTTGAGAGAGCATAAATTGTATGCCAATCTAAGTAAGTGCATATTTTATCAAAAGAAGATTCACTACTCGGGGCATATTATTTCAAAAAATGGGATAGCAGTTGATCCTGAGAAGATAGAGGCCATTAGAGGATGGCCAACACCAAGAAATGTGACATAGGTAAGATCATTTATGGGTCTTACCAATTATTACTGAAGATTCTTAAAATGATTTTCAAATATTGCAAGCCTAATCACTTCTTTACAAAATAAGGGAGTGAAATTTGAATGGAGTTCCAAGTGTGAAGAAATATTTCAGTAGCTGAAAGACATTTTAACAAGTGCACCAATATTGAATATTGCAGATATGGATGAAGATTTTGTAGTTTGCACTAATGCGTGCAAGGAAGGGCTCAATGGATTCCTCACTCAAAAGGATCATGTGGTATGCTATGAGTCCCAAAAATTAAAATAACATGAGAGGAATTATGCTACACATGACTTGGAATTAGAAGCCATTGTTCATGTGCTACAAATGTGGAGACATTTCCTCGTGGGGAGAATATTCGAGCTAAGGATATACCATTGTGGTCTCAAACATTTGTTTGAAAAAACATCATTAAATGCCAGATAAACTAGATGGATTGAATTTATTAGTGAATTTGACTTTGAAATTAAACATATCAAAGGCAAGGAAAGCAGGTGAATGATGCACTCATAAGAAGGGAACATGAGATGCAAATGGAAACCATCAACAAGTACACCACATAATAAAAAGACAAAATTATTGAAGCTACAAACTCACATCAACACTATTTAAAAATAAAAGAGACATTACAACAAGGCAATTTATAGTAGAAATTTAATTATTATGAGCTGAAAGAGGATGGAATACTCACATATAGAGGAAAAATATATGTGCCAAATTATGGTGAGATGAAAAATACAGTGCTTATGGGAATGCACAATGTGTCATATGTTGGGCACCTAGGATATCAAAAACAAAATTGTAGTTGTAAGAAGCCAATACTTTTGGCTCAGAATGAAGAAAGACGTGGATAATTATATTGCTAGGTGTTTAGAGTGCCAAAAGGTGAAAACAAAGCATAGAAATCCAACATGGCTACTACAACCATTTCCCATTCTTGAGTGGAAATGGGAAGTGGTCACAATTGATTTTATTACAAATTTGTTCATAATAGTGAAGCAACATGATTCCATCATGGTGGTGGTGGAAAAATTGACGAAGGATGCACATTTTATTCCAATAAAAACTACACACAAGGCATCAAACATTGCATAGATCTACATGAAAAAGGTTTCCAGGCTACATGGAGTTCCCAAGTAAATTGTTTTAGACAAAGATCCAAAGCTCACATCCAATTTTTGGAAAGGTTTGTTCAAGGAATTTGGGATAATTTTAAATTTTATTACAACATATCACCAAGAGTTAGATGGGAAAACAAAGAGGACCAAAAAAATAATTGAAGACATACTCCAAATGTATGTGATGGACAAACCATCAAAGTGGGAGGATTATATCCACTTAGTTAATTTTTCTTACAATAATGGGTATCAGGATTCATTAAAAATGAGCCCATTTTAGACATTGTATGGTAGGAAGTGTAACACACCAGTGAGTTGGGATAACCCATCAAATAGAGCTATCATTGGGCTATATTTGTTGAAGGAAATGGAAGATCATATGACAAATATTATGAAGAATTTAAAGGTTTCCCATGACAGACATAAAATTTATTTTGACAAGAACATGGTTTTTAGATATTTTAAAGTGGGAGAACATGTATTTTTGGAAGTGTAAGAGAAGAGAAGTTCACTAAGATTGGGTTTCTGCCCAAATTTGGTAACAAGATATTGTGGGTCTTTTGATATATTAGAAAAGATAGGGCTAGTTTCATACATGCTAGCATTTCCTGCGTCCATGAGAGTGCATAATGTATTTTGTATATCATTATTAAATAAATATGTGTCTGACCCTAACCACATCATTGATTGGATTGTGATCCAGGTGGAGCACAAAGAGTATTTTTGGGTGGAACTAGTACACATCATGGACCATAAAGTCAAAGTTATTAGGAATAAATCCATAGGCATGATAAAAGTTCAATGGACATGATATGGTCCTAAAGACACAATGTGGGATCACAAAGAAACTATGTGGGAGGAATACCCGTAATTTTTGTCAATTTTGAAGAAAATAGAAGCTAAAAATTACAAGACTTTGTTTTTGGGTAGCTAGAGTTTTTGAACCACATCTGAAAAAAATTCTAGTCACTTGTGCTAACATCATGATAAAAGAATGGTACAGCTCGATGG
>SNQJ01S0124246.1:8514-26623 GCA_010110895.2 Picea sitchensis | reverse complement strand
ACACGTTTTCGATCATCCATCTCGACTACTTTTTCCCTCTGATAATTGCTCCCTCCTACATCTACACACAGAGTATAAATATAATTCGAATGGATTGTAGAATAATTTTCGAATCACGAGGGATGGAAATATTACCTGATTCAAATCTCAGCAGCAATATGGTGCCCAAGCTGCCATCACCCTCTAAGATCTGAATACCAGAGACCATCTTAGGAACAAGTTTTGGCAAAAGATGAACTAATTCCCTGCTTAAACATTTCCACAAAGAACTTGCAGGCACCTGTAAATCTACTTCACCTCTTAATAACCTCGACATGTTGGCTCAATAATCTCATCCAACAAAGCACTGATGATGCCAACTTATAAACTCTCACCTGCAAACTCCTCTGATGTTTTTTTTCTCATTTTCTAATATGAAGTTTATCGTTCAGATCCGTCTCTGCACGTGAGCACGGTGGAATCCACTCTGTCCTTTCTCAACTTTCAAGGGATCATCGCTTAAGCCGTCAGATTTCTTTGGTTTTCTAATCATTTACGTGGCTTCCAGTTGGATTTTTGTGATAATTTTAGACCTTTAGGGTAAATCATCTCGGGAAAACCCTAATTTTGTAAACTATCTAGATTCGCCCTTAGAAATACTTATTGTATAAGATATGACGAGACACCTTTTGGAAATAAATTAAGATGTGCGTGCATCTACAGGTTCCTCCCAGGCAGAAAGCTTTTGAATTCTCAAAATTCTAGGCTTTTTTATTTGCACGAGGACAGATCTTTGAAGATCTACATTAAATAAGTCTCGGATAAAGGGCATGGTTTTTAAAATGTATACATGATGAGGCACAACTCTCCAAGTGATCTGGCGTGCTTTGAAGTTACACGCAGTGGCATGTACCATGCTGCAGGAAGGTTTACGAGGATTGGTCGTGGAAAAGCTGCATGAATGGCGCTGGTGGACTCTTCAAATATATATATTTTTTTTCTGTAAAATCGATATATAAAATTGAATTTGTGGCTCAATGGTTGATTTGGATTATGTTTGTTTTCCATTCAATCCCTTAAATTTTTTCTTTAAAGTCGGTTTTTTCCCATTAAAGTCGATATATAAAATGAATAGATTGTTCACTGGTTAATCTGGAATATGTTTTTTCCATTCCTGGCTTAAGATCCACGGTACTTTCACATGGGCAATGTCTACTAAATGGTTTCTTATCTAACTTTTATAATTAAATGATTATATAAATAAATTGGTTTATAAATTTTATTCACTTGAATTCAAGTTGGATTACGTGCTTGGAGAATTTATTACATGAAATGATACAGAAACAAACGATTTACATTTATAAGTAAGGGTTGCATGTGGATTTATAAAAAAGGTAAGGGCTGCATTCCAACATAGTATCTAAATATATGTCTTTTAATACTTAAATATATGTTGTTGAGTGGAAAATATATGCTGAATAATGAATTGTCTTTGTTTTTGTAAAAAAAATAGTATAAAAAACAATTAGTATAGAACTTTATAATAATAAGTTTAAATTTTTTTTTATTCAATTTGGATTAAAATTTAATAAATAAATGACATGTTGAATGGGATGGTTAGAATATGTGGAAAGTAATGTAAAGTATTTACACTAAAAATATTTTACATAAATTTTTGTAAAAATAAGCAAAAAGGTAAAATGTTCAAAGTGTACTAAAGCTGGGTAAATAAATAAGTGAAATATTCAATGGGGAGGTTAGCATATGCTATAAACAATGTAAATAACTGATTTGTTCAATGAGATAGCATATGAAATTAACATATGCAATAAACAATGTGAAATAGTGGCATAACAAACACCTAATCCAATAGTAATGGATGTTAACAACAATAAAATATTGTTGTGCCTATCAAAATATTTTTTTCCATATATACAACTATGTCTCTAAGNGGTATAAAAACTGTATATATATATATATATATAAAATAAGTTTACAAATATAAAAAGTTAGCAATAAAGTTAATTATACATCTTCAACACATATATAGACCACACATTGTTTGCACATCGAGAACTTTGTCTAATATGAAACCTTCTGTGTATAATTGATATTATTCCTCATCTAACACTCTTCCACTTTGCAACTTCACACCTTTTAGTAGTTTACAAAATATTTTTATACATATATGCCTAACAAAAAAGATATTGTTGAACATGTTTATCTACCATAGAGTTATTTGTTGCACACAGAAACAATGCCCACACAGATATATCCTCTGCATGTCTGCACATGCAAGATGTAATGTAATTTGAAGCCTTGTGTAGACAATTCATAACAATCATTGTCATTTTTAAACTTTTTAAAATTGTTCAGTGTATCTTGGGTAGAGATACATCTTCGAAACACGCAAATTGTCCAAACAAGGATATGTTATGGGTGTCTGCACAACATATGCAAAGTACAACTAAGAGAATCAAAATGCTTATATGCATATGTTTAAGTTAACAAATTATGTTGAATTGAATTTATTTCAAGTAATAATATATATTATAAAAAAAAAACTATACACATCTCTCATACTTAGTAAAAGGAAGTATTTATAGCTAAATATAAATAAGAAACAATGTAAAATGTATCGAAGTCCAGCGGTGGAGGAAAGAAAGAAAAGTGTGTGGATGTTATGATGAGCGAGAAACATTGTAAATTCTAATGTGAATCCTTGTGTGGATAGTTATCGTCCTGCACTATTACACTTTGCAAGTTCACAGTTTTAGCAGTTTACAAAATGTTTTTATGTATATGCCTAAAAACACATGTTTTTAAATATATCTATCTACCATAGAGTTAATTGTTGGGAACAAACACATCATCCTCACAGATATATCCTTTGCATGTCTACACATGAAAGATTTAGTGTAATTTGATGCCTTGTGCAGATAATTCATAATAATCATCATCATATGCTCTCACATTTGGCAACTATACATTTTCTTGTGCAAAAAATTCATAAGAGTCATTGTATCGCACTCTCGCACTTGGAAACTCCCCACGTACATTGGTTCCTCACCAACAATGTAATTCATTTATGTGAATTTCATTTTTAAACATTTTTAAATTGTTGAATGTTGAAGGAAACATTGTAAACAAGTGAAGTGTTCACATTTTTAATAGCTTATAAAATGCTTTTAAGTGTACAACTAACTAAAAAAATATTGTTAAACATATTTATCTATGGGAGAGATGTTTGTTGCATACAAACACATCGTCTACACAAATACATCTTCTAGACGTCGACGTAGAAAATCTCTAGTGTAATTTGAAACCTTGTGCAGATAATTCATAACAGTCATCCCCCTGCATTCTTTCACTTTTCAATCTTGCACGTGCATTGGTTCCATCACACAGATTCTCACCATCAATGTAATTTTCTTGATATCTGACCTAGTTATGCAAATTTCATTTTAAACATTTTAAAGTCTTTGCAATGAGAACATTTTGCACAAAATTTTGTAAAAGGTAGGGAAAAAGGTAAATTGTTCAATGTCGAAGAAAAAATTATAAACATTTGACATATATAACTTGGGAAGAGGTATATCTCCCACAGACACATATCGTCTGCACAACCATATTCTTTGTGCATTTGCACAAAATACACAATGTACAATTAACATATTGAAAATGCTTCTATGTATATGCTTGACTTAAAAAATACTGTTGAATTGAATTTATATTAACTAGCAATGTTTATTATAAAAAAACATTAAAAACATATGTCATGGAACTTAGTAGAAGGAAGTATTTAGAGCCAAATATACAGACGAATCAATGTAACATGTATCAAAATGGTGATGTCGAGGAAACAAATAAAAGTGTGTGGATGTTACGATGTGTGGGAAACAATGTAAAATGTATGCAACTTAGGTTTTGTGGAAAGAAAATAGGAGTTGCGTTGACGAAAAAGGTTCCTTGTTCACAATTTTGAAATTGATAATAGTATATGAAAATATGGTTTGTTGGTTATTCTCTTTCTCTTCTTCTTGGGATTGCCTAGGTTCAGATCTCAACAAGTTTCCAACAAAACCCTCCAAAAATATTGCCCCTCCTCGTAAACCAGAAGGAAATGTTGCACACAGGTTGCACAATGCAGTCTCACTCGAGATAGCTTTTATGAGTGAATAAAATGCTCAAGTGATTGCAGTGTAGGAATGGGTGGGGATTTGGGATTGTATTCTTTCTTTCTTATGAATTATCCTTGTTAGTTATTCAAGTACTTCTATGATTTGTTCATCTTTAAACCTATGCATGCATGCTGATAATTCTAGTTTAACCATTCATTCACAAGATAATAGTCAATAGAAAGTAGGCATTCACTAAAAATCACACATAACACAAAGTTTATCGTGGTTCACCCCCTCTCGGGGCTACGTCCACAAATATTTGGCTCTCTACTCTTTTATTTAATCTCTTGCAAAAACTTGCGTTGCACGCATTATATCTTCATTAATACAATCAAGATGAGGGTAACGACCCTCTGTGAGGCAGACTAGATCACACCAGGCTCCACATCCTGTGACCTAACCCTAAAAAACTACCTTATTCGACTCTTCTACAAGACTTATTATACTCAACAATTCGTAAAATTACAATAATCAGTTCTCTTTTCATTTCTTCACATCAACAAAAACCCTTGTCCTAGACCTCCTAGGTCCTTATTTATACTACTTTATGGCTTATAGTCATTACAAGCTTTGTCAAAAACCATAACCTTATCATGGTTAGGCTTTCCTTCCTACGCGCCATGTTTTTTTCCTCTTGCATGCTGCTTTTCCTTCTTTTTATGCATGTTGTTTTCTTTCCACCTGTTGCGCGCCCTCCAACATTAGGTTTTTCTTCCAAAAAATTAGGTATTTTCCAAAATAGATATTTTATCCAACAATATGTCTGCGCCCCAAAATACACCTTTTCTCCAAAAATAGGCTTCCTTATCAAAATAGGCCTGTGCCCAACAGACCCCCAACACTGACATGTGGCTCGTCCCAAGCCACTCAAGTTGTGCGCGCTCCCTATACAACCTCTTCCAAACCGTTAAACTTTCCTTGTAATTCTTCCCCTTTGCATCTCGTTTGTGCAACTTTCTCTGTAAGCTTCTCTACCCTTTGCGTTGTGATGTGTTACCTCAGAGACTCTATGCTCTCGAAATGATCCTGAGCCATCGTTGTCTTCTCATCCTCCATTTCTACAATTATTTGTGTTTCTTTCTCCTAGAGAGGTTCTAACTGGGCTTGCCTTGTCTACTTGTTATTTTGTGCAGTCTTCAATTATGTCTGTAGGGTATTCATCTCTTGTGTTCCCTTCAATCTCTTTGTAATTCTCATGGCCTTTTGTTGCTGCTTCATATCTTCAATTGCAATGTTTATTTCCTCCTCTTGTTGGTCTAATTGTCAGACCCTGTCATCTTCCTCCGACGTCGTCCATAGTAATGCGGTCCTGTCAAAAAGTTATGTGACCATTTTGGCTTCTCTCTCCATCATTTCTACTTGCAAGGTTGACTGTTGTTCCCTTTCAGTTGTAACTTCAGGAGGAGTGGTTGGAGTTAAATTTTATTTGAGTTCCTCAATATCCTTCTTATAGTATTCGAGCATCTGCGCGATGATTTGAATCTATTATTCAACACTTCTCACGACTACCTGCGCGTTGTTTGGAATTTTTGTGAAGACTTCCTTCAACTTCTGCTCCAATTTATCTGCACATTGCTTCTCCTCCTATATCTCCAACTGGACCTTCTCTACCACAATTTCTAGTGCATTCCTATCGTCTCTGGTGACTTGAAATTCTATCATTTCTGCTCTGGCTCGTGATTGCACTTCTTGTGTGACACTAAATTGTAGCTTGTACAATTCCGTTTTTGGTATTTTAGCCAATACCAACTGTACCTACGCTAGGTATTTAAGTGGAGTCTGTGTTATGGCCTCATTGACTTGCAACATATCTATTGTTCGCTGGAAGCTCGAAATTTCTTGCGCTATGAGTTGGATTGTGTCTTCTTCGTTTTGCGCAGTTCTATCCCTTGGTTTTGTCGGTCAGGGGATCGATTCTGGTCCCTTCTCTTTCATTTGGGTTGCTTGTATCTGTTCCGGAACCTGCTTAATATCGGCTTCCTTATCCTTCCTCTTTGGTTCTCGACCTCCTCATACTCCTCCACTGCATGGGCCTACATCCTTTTTGTGACTAGATCAACATCATCCTCAGTGATTGTATATTCTGAAATTTGTTTGTGGGCCTTGGCCTTCTTGCGTGACCCACCTATATGTATGATTGGCCGTTTGGGTGGCCATGTCTCTTGTGGAGTAATTGTTGATGTAGTTTCTTGTGTTGTTGTGTCCCCCCTTCCTTGTTCTTCCTACGCTGGGGTGTTGTCCTTATTTACTATCTACCCATCCTTCTTTGGGGTGCTTCTCTTCTTCTGTTGTGGTGTCTTTTAACCGGGCTTCACCTGTTGTGTTTATTTCTTGGTCGTGACGCTTTCCCCTGCATATGTTTTGGATGACCCTGCTTCCACTTCTTTCCCTTTTGGCATGTCCTTAGTGACAAATGGGATATTTCAGTCATCCTGTGAGTCTATCATTGGCCATTCAAATTCTTTTACATTGATGTAGAATCAAATTTGTAGCCATTCTTTATATGGATCCCTGCACTCTTAGATCCATATGTTGTGTTGCATAACCTTAAAGTTGTCTATTCCTTGGTACTGCGCGACCACTTCCGGAGTTATTATCCATGTGTTGGATATGCTCTCTTGTATGTCGTTGAGATACCGAGAAAAAGTGATGGCATTACCACTCCTTCGCATGGAATCAGAAGTGATTCCCAATTATGTGTACCTTTCTACGCGACATCGTCCTACTCTCTCGTAGAAATATGAGTACAGACACTCTTTCCATATAATTAGCACTATCAATATAATGAGCCAGGAGAAATGAAACTTAGTTCCCAAGTCTTGTGCATGCTTGCAGTCGTCTAGGAATATATTTCGTAAGTATGGGGCCCAACTGAGCATGGTGCCATTTGCGCACTATGCTGCTGATACAACCACTTATGCGAGGACCTCCTCCTTGCGATATTTTCGAAGGAGTTTGCATGCCATTAGTTTCTTTTAATCCAGGTGGCTATGTCACTAATCCTTTTTATAATAATGTCACGCGAGCCCCTTTCTATCCTATACATTTTCTTTATTTCTTCTACGAGGGTCTTTTCCTTGGTTTTATCATCCATGTACTATGAAAGATTATCACCATTTGATGGAAGTCCTATGATGAATGAAATTAATTCCACATTGATTGAGACTGGTTTGTCAAACCTCAAAAATACTACACAGAGGACTGCCAGTAAGTACTTGACACAATTTTTCACATCTTTCCCCCTGTTGAAGTGGGGAATATCCAACAAATTAAGAATATATATGTTTACTAAACCTACCACCCACTGCTTTGGTTGTAGTACTAGATCTCCTAATGACCCTGTGCCTAGGCTCTCCATATACACCTGTTGTGCAAATTCTAGAAATTTGATGGTGTCAGACATGTCGTTGTATGCATACCGTAACCTTTCGACGCAACCCAATAGATTTGGTGTGGCATGCACCCCATATGGAATGCATGACAAAATGATCGAAGCATCATGATGCTTGCAAGGGGACTTCACGATGGGTTGTTTCCCCTTTCTCTGTGCTAACGCACTAGATGTCCCAGCTTCTAGTTCTACTTCTTCCTAGCCTAACTCTAGTTGCCCCATGATATATTCGAGCTGCACTTCCTCCTACTGCGCAGACCCCACCATAGGTTGTGGCCTTGGCCCATCATATTTTTTCCTTTCACTATCAACACCATTTGTTTTATGGGATGCTTCGACCCTGGAAGGTTGTTGTGGGTTTCTTGTTGCTAATGGGTCATGGCCTCGCACACTTTCATGTGAATCGATGTCCATCCTAGCCATTTTTGGGGCCTGGTCTTCTTCCTCTACTAGTGTGGCGCTCACTAGTTTGATTTTTGGCGAAAGAATTGCGTCGACATCGACGATTCCCTGTGTATGTGTTGACGCATGTTCTGCCTCTATGGTTTCCTGTGGTGACTTGTGGCTACTGCGTGTTTTCCATGTTGTTTGTCTAGGTGCGTCGACCTTTGGAGGTGACATTATGGGTACTTCTTACTTCCCCATTTGAACTTCGACTTCTACAATCTCTGAACTCGCATATTTGCCTCCTATGTTCGTGCACCTTAGCTTCATGAGTTTGTAAATTCACAATATGTCTCGTTTGGCCTGCGTTTTAGTTATATATGGGGTGTCATAAATGCCTTGAATATTCTCATAAACGCTTTTTTGATGGTCATAAATGTGTTAAATATTTTCGAGCATGCTTCATTAAGTTTCATAAACGCCCAATTCACGCCTTTTTACCCTGACGACCAGTTTTTTCTTTTTCGACCGTTGTCCTATTTTCCGGTGCACTGCAATTTTTCGGTGCGTTGTACGTTTTTGCTGTAAATTTTCCCTTAGTGCACCGTGTTTTCTTCCTGACAGAAATATGTTGCGCACGATCACTTTTTCTTTTTGTTGCGCTGATTCCACTATATGGATGCGCATGATATTTCCCAATATCTTGTATTTTCTTTCTTTTTCTTCATTTTTCTACTTTTTTCTTCCTTTTTATGAGTTTTATTTCCTAATATCTACTATAGTATACTATATACATGACTTTCTTACTGCATTGTAACTTTTAAGAATTAGTAGGTCGATTGTCCATGTATAGTTTTAGTCGACTACCGTTGATTATTCCTTTCAAGTCTATTCCTCCCAAATATTTTAGTTGTACAGATCCCCCATATGTGATATTATTTACTTCATATGGCCCTATCCAATGAATTCTAAACTTACCAGGGTGTTGGAAAAATTTGTTTTCATAGAGAAGAACTAGGTCTCCTTCCTTAAAACTCTTCTTTTTAATATTTCTTTCATGCCAGGATTTATCTCTTTCTTTTTGTACTTCTTGGTGAAATCATGCTAGAATCCTATCCTCTTCCATTTCCATTAGTTGACTTAACCTCTCTTGTACTGCACCTATTTATATCATGTTGGTAATTGTTGCTATGCACAGACTGGGCACCAGAAATTCTAATAGCACCACTACTTCCTTCCCATACACCAATCTAAATGGTGTCTGTTCTTTCAACTTCTTACATGTGGTCCTATATGACCATAGTACCGGTGGTATCTTCAAGTCCCAATCATCCCTATTGACATTGCATATCTTATTCAAAGCATTTTCCAAAATCTTATTAAAATATTCTACTGTTCCATTTTCCTGAGGATGATATGGTGTACTCTTCTAGTGATAGAATTCAAACTCCTCAGTCATAGCCCTGATGGTGTTATTGATAAAATAAGTGCCTTAGTCACTCATCAAAATTTTGGGACATCCAAATCTGGTGATCACTTTATCAAATAATAAATGTGTTGTTGTCTCTACACTATAGTCTTTGACTAGTGCTGTTTCTTCCCATCTTGTTACTTATTCAGTCACAATAATGGTATATCTAGCTCCTGACCTTTTTTCTAGTGGATTAATAGGTCCAACAAAGTCTATTTCCCATATTTCAAATACTTGCAGAGTCACTTGTGGTCTTAGAGGCATCTCAACCCTTCTGTTGGGTTTTCCAACCCTCTGAAATACATAACATTTATGGAAATATTCCTTGGAATCTTTATGGACTTTTGGCCACTATAATATTTCCCGCAATACCTTTTGTGTGGTCTCTTTGCCTACATAGTGTCCTCCATCTATAATTTCACGAGCTTCTACTAAAATTATGGGTTGTTCATGTTCCACCACACACCTTCTCAAAATGCTATCTACGCCCATCTTGTATAAATGTAATGCAATGAGTTGATAGTCTGCAACCCTTACTACCATATTTTTCTTCTGCGTAGGGATACAATCCTATGGTGCAACCCATATACTTAAGTATTCAATAATATCAATGAAGTATTCATTAGCTACCTATATTGAAAATAACTATGCATTAGGGAAGTTATCTTCCAAGTTACTAGGTTCTTCTCCATTAGTTCCCCTTGATAGGTGATCAGTTCCTACATTCAACTTCCCTGGTTTGACTATCACTTCAAAATCAAATTCTTGGAATAATAATAGCCATCTACAGATCCTCCCCTAAACATTGTCTTGTTGACTAGATATTTAAGGGAATACTGGTTTGTGAATATTTTAAAGTGTTTAGCCAGTAAATAGTTTCTGAATTTTTGAAGTACATATACCATGGATAGGCCTACTCTCTCTTTGGTGTTGTAATTCTTCTATGATTCTGATTACTTTTTTCTTGCAAAGGTTATAGGATGTTCTAAGTCCCCTACTCTCGGTTGTGCCAAACTTGCTCCAAGTGCTATGGTTGATGCATCTACATGCACATGAAATGTATTTTCCCAATATGGAAATACTAGTATAGGTGTTGTTACCATATTTTCCCTTAAATTGTCCAATCCTTGCTGACAATCCCCATTCCACTAAAATTTGGTGTCCTTTTTTTAACAATTTTTCCATTGGTGTAGTAATATGTGCATACCCCTTTATAAATTTCCTGTAATATCTTGTATGTCCCAATGTTTCTCTTAACTGGCGCACTAACTTTGGTGGTGGTAAATTCACAATCACTACAATCTTAGCAGGGTCCACTAGTAAACTTTGTTTACACACTATATGTCCCAACAATATTCCAAAAGGTGTACCAAAAATGCATTTCTTGATATTTAATGACATCTAAAATTGCATGCATCTTTCCAATAGTAGTATTAACACTTCTACATGGTATTTTAACAAACTATATACAATCTAGTCATCTAGATATACTTATAGAAATCGATGTATGAATTCCTTAAAATAAACTATGACTACTCTTGAAAAAATGGTTGGTGCATTCTTCAGCCCAAATGGCATGACAATATATTGGTTGGATCCCCATTCTATAGAAAAAGTACTCATATCCCTATTCTCTGGAGATATTTTAATATGATGGTAACCTAAGAATCCATCTGTGAATGAATATGCTTCCCGAACTCCCCCATTCTCTAAGACCTCATATGTAAAAGGGGTAGGGAAATGGTCATGTAAGAAAGCATCATTAAGTTTCCTCAGATCTACATAAATCCTTATCCCCCTTTCTTCTTTTCTTGGAATACCATGGGACTGATCCATTTAGATTCCTCGACTAGTTTTGTAATGCCATCTTCCAACATTTGATCAATTTTTTCTTTTACTTTCTGCTTATACACTGAATTCAATCTGTAAGGTATCTGCCTAATAGGTCTAGCCTCAGGTTTGAGGGGTATTTTCATCTCACCTAGATCCTCTACTATGCCTTTGATCTATGTAAAGGTCGTTGGAAATAGGTCACTATATTCGCATAATAATTCTGTTATTCTTTCTATTATTTGTTCATCCAAATATTTTCCAACACTTTCCATTTTAGGGTTTTTATTCGTCCCAATGTTGACTTTCTTAACTTTAATTGGTGCAGAAAATAATTTTGACTCTAGAGATAGACCTTCCACCTCTCTTTCTCCATCAATCTTTGTAATATGAATGTTTTTGGATCAATTTCATCTGGTGCTTCCTCTTCAACATGATAGCATGAAAGTAACTCTTTGATTGTCTGTTTGTTCTGTTGTTGATATTCTGTCATGATTTCAATGTATGGTTCATAAACAAATATCATTCCCTATATCAACTTCAGTGTTGAATCAATGTTTGGGTCCTCATGTTCAAATGAGAAGGTTACTACAAAGTTCTGTTGTAATCCTGTCCATTTTGTAGTGCCTCTAAGCATCTCTTGGTCTATATACCAGTTCCCTGGGATTCCTTCCAATGTATGGATAATGTGATGAGTCCATTCCTTTGGTGGTGTCATCCTCCATTGTGTTTTTCACTTCTCCAAGTGTTCCACTGGTGTTCCTTTTCCATCATAACTCTGCATTTTATTGCTCCCCTTCTTTATGCCAAATCTAATGCGCAATAGTTGTTTACAATGATACTAGTCCAAAATTGTTTCTTTTTTTGCACCCCACCATCTTGCAAGTGTTTCCTTGAGTGCAATATATAGAGATAAAATCCTCTAATTTTCTAACACTTTCTCTTCACATTTTGTCAAGAATTACTCTAAGTCATTTATCCCATGAAAATTGGTAGGTTATCTTATTTCTGTACCAACCCATCTTACTACATGATCTATTCTTGCGCACCTCCTTGCGGAAACTTCATGTAATTGTTGTTGCCAATTCTCCAAACCTGTGTCTGAGTCGAAAGAACATGATGTAATTCTTCTCCAGTGGAGTAACCCATTTTCAATTGGGTTAACATAATCCTCTTCTCACATGGTGGTTCTATATAACTGGTTTATTTCTTCCATATCCAAACAAGTGGCCTCTACAAACCTTTCTCCTTCTAATGGATCCAATGGTGCAATGACTCTATATACGCATGATTCAAAAGTCATTTTTCTTGTCTTAAATTTGATTATATCCTTCTTATCAAATTCCCAATCCAATCCAATTATGGCTGGATAGCATGTTGTGCCATATACTATCTCTATTACTTCGAAATTTTCCATAGTGCACACTCCATCCAAATATACTATCACACCTTTAAGTCTTCCAATAGGTAACACTCTGTGTTGATTTTCTAGTTTCAACTAAATAGGTGAATAACCTAGGGTAGGTTCCCCCATACACTGCCACATCTTCTTAGGTAAGAAATTTACTTCAAAGCCTAAGTCTATCACCAATGTTGGCATTCGGTTTGAACTCTCTGCTTGTCCTTCTTCTTGTATGGATATGATTCACTATTTTCTACTCTAATTTCCCTTCTACCTCTGTGTTATACTTTTCTAGGATATTTTGTAATACCTTAACAGATGATTGGTCTTTCAATATCTTAACACAGGATTGCAGAAAAGTCTTTATGGTACTTACTTGCTCTAGAGGTTGTTCTTTGTTTATATGGTCAATTAAGAATGGCATCTCGTATATTGGTGGGTTCTGAGGTTGCTACACGAATTATGTAGACACAACATTCTGCTTGAGACTCATGTCTAGCCTCCTTATATGTTTCATTTTCTTTCCATGCGTCAAATTGATTCTATGGCTTAGTGTTATTCTTAACCCATTGGTCTTGAGATGGATCTCGTGTTACTACCTCAATTCCTTTCTTGGCTCCTCCTCGAGTGAATATATTGATGTTTCTCTCATCATCCCTGGCTTCTGCAAAGATTCATTGGACATTCTGGTTTTTTTGGTTTATTTTTTCCTGGATCTTCCCCAAGAGTGTTGGGAAGTATTTTGTGTCATGCTCTATTCTGCAATAGTACATACATGTCGCTAGTGGGAGTGGAAAATCCCTTGCATAATGTCCTGATTTTTAGTAGTTGTGGCACACTACTGGTCCTTTGCCTCATCCCAATCCTCCTTTGCCTCATCCTCCACCTCGATATCCACCTAGATTGCCTCGTGGTGCATTGTGATGAGGTACCTGGTTATACTGCGTGGGATTATACTGTGTATTCACATTATTATATTGCGGCTGTGCATTGTTGTATTGTTGCTGCACATTTTTGTATGGTGGTTGTACTTGGATGAACTAAGTTGCATCTTGTCCTATCATCATTTCTTCTTGCACCCTATAAGTATCTGAAGTTATTTCTCTCATCATATCCATCATTCTACAATCCTTATCATCATGAACCACTGATTTGAAAAAAATGCAATATGAATGTTTTGGTACTGTCTTATATTTCTGCATCATTGGACAATGATATGGATCATGCCCATGCATTTTAAAAATCTCGCACCATGGTACTCCTCTTGGAAATGGGTTTGGCACCCATATCACCATGTATTGCATAAAATTTGGACATTCATTCTTATGGTTTCCTTCTGTCCTACATAGGGTACATCGAACAACTTCTCTTTTCTCTTTACCTCTATTCTGGTTAATTTGAAAGCTTCAAATTCTCCTTCAGCTCCTCTATTATTGGATTTGTCTATTGATACTGATGTCTTAATGGGTATTTCAAATGTGGTAACAATGAGTTCATAAATAAGTGTCTATGTTGCATGCCAGTAACTGTATATTTCAACTTACCCTTCAGTCATTTGAACCTCTGATTAATCTCCCAAACTGACTCACCTGGTTTTTTCTTGATTTCAATTATTTCATTCATGTACTGGTGTTTTGAGATGGGATTATGAAATTTGTTTACCAGTAAATTTTTCACGTCTGCAATAATATTTGGTATTCCCTGTGGAATGTTTACATCTAGGATGATATACCAATCAAGTGCGTGGTCTCTTAATGTGATTTCTAATTGGGTGAGCTTTGTATCCTCATATGTGATCGTATTTTCTTCCCAAATCTTTTCACATATGAATAAGTTCTTCTTAGGGTCATCTGATGCCTCTCCCCGAAATTCTGGTAATATGATAGTGGGATCATATCCTTCCATTTTTAATTGTGTTGAACTACTCCTCCATTTGATGCTTCTTGATTGGATGTGTGTACTATTGTTTTTCTTCCACTAAAATTCAGTTTTCTAAACGTTGGTGTTCTTTCTGGTGTATTAGTCGCACATGGGTTTGTAGGTTCCACACCGACGGTGATCTAGATTGGAGTTCTGCCTTCTATTCTTGACATTGAAACTCCTATTTTCCTTTGATATGTTGCACACAATATTTCCTCAATCTACTCCATAGCCCATAGATCCTCTACATCTTCTTCATCACTTTAATCCCTCTCTATCAGCTATGGATCTCTTCTTCTTATTCATTTTATATTGGTAGGGTATTCCACTACGCGTATTTATAACTTCTACCATTATCTTCTTTATCTATTCTTATTCCATCATGATTAGGTCCATGGTCTCCTTATTTTTTCCTTTATCCATGTAATTTTCCATATCTCAACCTCCTGTTAATGTGTCCCCCCTTCCTACATGCACGCAAGGAAGTTTAAATATTTGATTCCATGGTAATCACACCATTGTCATATAATAAAATCTTGATTGAAGTATAAAACGATCCGATATACCTCCCTATGGGTCCCTTTAGAAAATATTGCTTTGCTGCGGTGTAGGACTTCACGGTATCTATTGAAAATTCGGTGGTAAACCCTGCAACAATACTAAATAACTATAAATCTAGTGCATGTGTAAATTTGTTATTAACTTTCTATAACTGCGTGATTTTCACAAGATTCCACTCCAATTGTCTAATTATATTTGTAGGATGGTTTTCCTTTAATCTCAATACCCACTCCTGAAACAAATGCAGGAAATCACTAAAAAATACCTCATGCAAGTCGCTAAACACATATTTGTCGAGATATTTGTGCGACGTTAACTTAGGGTTTTTGTTGTCCTTTTGTGAAAACTCAAGTTCCTTTGTTTTCAACCATATTTAAATCTCCACCTTCATTGGATTCCATGGCTTGAACATTCCCTTATATACTTTCATTCTCCATGCATTTCTTCTACGGATCCCATCCACTCAATCCTGTGCAGTTCCAGCCGACAACATAGCCATTTGTTGGTTATTGTCTTTCTCTTCTTCTTGTGCTGATCCAGGTTTGAATCTCAATAGGTTTCCAAAAAAACACTCCAAAACTATTGGCCATCCTGGTAAACCAGAAGGAAACATTGTACACAGGGTGCACAATGTAGTCTCACCTGAGATAAATTTTATGGGTGACTACAATGCTCAAGTGATTGCAGTATAGGAATGAGTGGGGATCTTGGATTTTTTTCTTTCTTTCTTATGAATTATCCTTGTTAGTTATTCAAGTACTTCTATTATTTGTTCATATTTAAACCTATGGATCCATGCTAATAATTCTTGTTTAACCATTCATTCACAAGCCAATAATCAACAAAAAGTAGGCATTCAATAACAATCATGCATAAAAAAATATTTATTGGGGTTCACCTCCTATTGGGGCTACATCCAGAAACATTTGTCTCTCTGCTCTTTTATTTAATCTGTTACAAAATATTGCATTGCACGCATTACATCTTCAATAATACAATCAAGATGAGGGTAAGGACCCTTTATGAGGAAGACTAGATCACACCAGGCTCCACATCCTGTGACCTAACCCTAAAAAACTACCTTATTTGACTCTTCTACAAGAATTATTATACTCAAAAATCTACAAAATCACAATAAGGATTCAAGGTGGAAAATCAACCACTGAGAATATTGTCTCAAGTGGAAAAAAATCATGGGATTATTTGAATTGTAGGTCTTGCAATTGAGCACTATACAAATGCTTGGTGTATTTGTAAATTTTGTTTTTAAACTTCTTAAAAATATCTAAGAGACCTTATCCTATTACAAATCAATGCTTTTGGAAATAACATTTGAAGAATTTGGAGCAGTAACATTGATATATTCATATCTCCTCTAATTCATTGTTATATTGGACAAGGATTGATCATTCATATCAATATGATACTTGTAGTGAAATAGAATTGGATTTCCACAATGATCACATTTCTTTCCACCAACACATTTTGTTTGGTAAAATAATTCAACACCTTCTCTTTCATATAGAATTTGATATATAAAGGCACGAATTGTGGAAGGAGGATATTAAATTTCCCAAAACGTTTTACCAAAATCAAGAAAATCATCATAATATAACTCAAATTCCACATGATAATGACAACAACAAGTGTCATGAATAATGACGGGTTTAACATACTAGGGTTTTCGTTGCACAAATGTATTGATGGACATTTTAACTTGACTATATTTCTCTTTGAACTAATTGAACAATTTGTTTTGTGTCATTTCCAATATGTGTTTTGGATTCTCTTTATATTTTCTTCGTTTTATTCTTCGTCGCAACACATCCCTTAAATTTTGTGAAGCACGAGAATTTTCCAACCAATATTCATGGGCCTTAGTTTTATCATCTTTTGCAAGTCTATCTTTGTATGGGTTTCTAAAAATGACTTTCCAACAAACAATTTCATCATTTTCATCTATCTGCGATCGGATTTTTTTATGTTTGTACAATGTTTTTGTAACATCCCACTCTTGTGCGCACTGAGCGAACTTATCCTTAAGGACACTTGCTCGCAAGTGATCCAGATTATTATACTTTTGGGCATTTGATTTATGATTGTGAGGTGTTATGAATTGATGTTATCTAACTGCATTGACATAGAAAGGTGATATTGACTTGATTTTCCTGAGTGTGCAGGATTTCAGATCTCGAGGATGCAGAGGCATCAATGGAATCCCTTGGACTTCGGATCGAGTCGGGGAGTGAACTATTGGGGTTTGATTGTTTTATATGTGATATTAGTGCATCTAATTAGATGATATGATTATGGATATTTTTCTGACATGATTCATTGATGATGTAGGCTGATGATAGCTTGTCGACCAGACTCACATGTGGAGTAGAGGGGTCACGCATGACTACAAGAGATGTTGAGGGAGAGGTGTGGAAAACAACCCTGCCATAGCCTACTATCACTCTCGTCTTGGCTCGAGATGTAGGTTAAAGACTACGTAGTTCGAGAAGACCCACGATGTCGTGAGGGCCAACTGCGACAGTCGCTCACGATGATTCTAAGGGGCACGCAATAAGGCAGGGGCCTTATTCCTTTGAGGCCGTTAGTCTCCCACAAGATCACCTGGTGGAGTATTGACTCTAGGTTTTTTTTATGTCTACCAAGTCATTCAAGAGGCGAGTGGCACCCTTGGAGCACGTAGTGCATCTTGAAGGGCAAGTCACGCAAGAGAAATAGAAAGAGGTGAGTGGCACCCTTGGAGCACGTAGTGCATCCTGAAGGGAACATTGCACAAGAGAAATAGAAAGAGGCGAGTGACACCCTTGGAGCACCTAGTGCATCTTGAAGGGCACGTCACATTGTTATTTAATAATTGGATAAAACTAGATGGCTTTAGGACGAATAACGTGTTAAGGAAGATTTAAAAATTTTCCCCTAATAAAATGTTGCCCAACTTAGGAAAATAAAGTCTAGGTCTAAATTATTCTTGTGAT
>SNQJ01S0124244.1:5878-26719 GCA_010110895.2 Picea sitchensis | reverse complement strand
TGGTAAATATAGTACTCAATGGTCTTCCCAAGACATGGGATGCATTTGCCGCAAGCATGAACACAAGGAAGGAGTATCCTACATTTGAAGAACTTTGGACTTGCTGTGCACAAGAAGAATCAAGGATCAGTGCAAAAGAGAAGCCCCAAAAGAAATACGATGATCAAGCCTTCACAACAAAGTTCAAGAATTTCAAGAATAAAAAGAAGTTTGGCTCCAAGAAGAAACCAAATTAAGAGAAAGATATGTCAAAAACACAATGCTTCAATTGTCGAAAATATGGTCACTACAAGAATCATTGTCACGAGTTAAAGCAAAGGAAGGAAACACACAAAGCATCAGTTGCCAAAGAAAGGGAACCCTCAAAGAAAGCCAAGCAGGACAAAACAAACTTCTTCTTCTAAGACAAGGTAACAGTGCTCTTCATAGTTCTTGTACATACCATGTTTTATGTACATATCTTGGATATCTATTTCTTAGAAGATAAATATGTTCAAAGAGAAACTATACCTATGGAAGAACAACAAGATAAGGATTGCTATCACAATGACTACAAGTGAGACAATACACATGAAAGGATGAAGTACATCAACAATCCTTGGTAACAATTCATGTGGAAGCTATTACATAAGTAACAGCTGCAAGATAAGCCGAAATCAGAATCAATCTTGAAGAAACCTAGAAGAAGTAAAGATAGAAAGAAGTCAACAATCAAGAGGAAATTGGAAAAAGATTTGTGACACTTTGCAAAAAGCAATAAGGATGCAGACAAAAGTGTGGACTCTCCTAGATGGAGGGAGCCGATTATATATTTCCAAAAGAAGAGCATGCATTCATGCATGAAGCATGGATTAGGAGGGAGCTAATGCTAAATAATATGATCCATTGAAGATGATGAAGTATCTATCCATGTTCCCATCGATGGTAGCAACCATGAAGAGCAACACGTGTTCAATTTGACTTTAGAAGAAGTCTTCTTCGAAAATAAGCCTTAAAGTATCCCTGGTTGTCCATCCACATCCATGATCCTATGATGAAAGAAAGAAGTTGGAATCTTCAGGGCATGGAACCTATAGAAAACTCCATGGACCTAAGAGTAAAGAAAAACATGAGGAAGAACATGAAGTTTCCAAGAGGGAAGGAAAAGCCAGAACAACTAGTGATTGTATCGAGAATCACAAGATCACCAGCCTGATCTAAACTCACTAAAAGCAATCAAGCAGAGGAACTGATGAAGAACAATGTATGGAAGACTTATGAATGTAAGCATTGCGAGATCTAGAACTAGATGGAGGGAGAAGACTATGATGATTGCTTGTTCCAGTAAACCAGACATACCTCTACATGAGCCATTATATCGTTTGCAATATCCATGGGTTGGAGTTTACATCAGATGAATGCAAAGACTGTTCTCCAGTATAATTGAACAAAGAACGTATGTAGAACAACCTCAAGGCTTTGAGGTATACCAGGAAGAGACCTTTGTATGCAGATGGAAGAAGGCAACTTGGTGGAGAGCCTCTCATGCGCAGCAGAAGCGTGGTGAAAACCTTCTATGATAAAAATCAGAATGGTTACTCAAAAGTCCAGGACGATGGATTGCTAATCCATGACAAACTCTCATGATGACAAAAGAAGTGCCACATGGATATGTTCCAGTTTGAGCCTTGCCACGATGTTATGAGCTAGCAGGAAACAAAAGAGCTGAATCCAACTATGATATACTATACTGATCAGAGCTATATGGAGCCTTCAGAAAACCAGTGTTATAGAAATACCGAAGTACATTGAGATCAAGCATTACATTCTCCGTGATGAAGTCTAGAAAAGAGAAAGTGGTTCTCCAATATATATCTCCACAGATGAGCAGATAAGTAGACATTTTGGTAAAGCTTCTGTCCAAGATGAAAGAGTTTGCGTACTCAAGCTGGAGCCCGTGGAGACGACTTCCTTATTGAAAAAGGAAGAGGTGACTCCCAGGTTGGGAGGGAGCACTTATGTGTTATTGATTTATGGACAGTCATTTTTCAAGTTCGAAAAATGGTCCAGGATGAGCAATTCCTTTCCAGTTCGGAAAGTGGTTTGAGATTTCTGATGGACAAGCATTTTCTAGTTCGAAAAATGGTCTAGATCGAACAGTCATTTTCGTAATGAAAATGGTTCGATGGATAGCTGATGTACCATATAGACAACGATTCCCCTTGTGGCTAGTGTGGGGGAATGGTTTAGGACAGTCTCTCTTCTTGACGGTCACTCTCAGTAGTGGTTAAGAAGACTGGTCCGCCTCGCCGGACAATTATTCTTTCGAAGCTCACAATTGTGAGCAGTTTCGAAGAATGGTCCATTTTGGAGGTTGGTGCAACACACTCATTTCCTTAGGAAATGGTCCGGACAATCATTACCTAGGGCAGATTCATTCTCTCCAGGTTGCACTTTGTTTAGTGCTGGAGGAATGGCCCAGATAGGTGAATGGTCCTGGTTCAACAATCAGGGACATGCATTCCCTAGGGTAGACTCATTCTCTCCAGGTTGCACTTTGTTTAATGCCGGAGGAATGGTTCAAATAGGTGAATGGTCCAGGCTCTGAAATCGGGACAATTATTCTTCCTTGCGTGAGAAGAATAGTCCAGATAGCTCACCATTGATGTTTTACCTTCTTCCAGATCTCACAGATGTGAGTGGAAGAATGACCCAAATGATTCAGTTTATATCATAACAATGTTTTTTATGCAGGTTGATATCAGATGATATGATTGTTATGGACACTGTATGTCTCTGGACAGTAGATGTATACTACTGTGGTGGATGTGTTCCTCTGATTGTGACTATATGTCACTGATCAAGTATCTGTGTGCTACTTGGTGTGGCAGTGTACCACTGGATTGTAGTTGTGTACTACTATGGATAGACACAGTTGTGTTCTATTGAATGACATTGTTCTGATTGCCTTAAAAACTATCAGTAGTGTTGGAAATGATTATCAGCTAGATGGATGATCAATGGACAGAGATTCCCCAGACGGAAAATGGTCCAGGACATTTATTCTTCTAGGACATATGTCCAAATTAGAAGAATGGCTCTTATGTCACTCCGTGGAGTGAGTGACTTATCCAACATCATGTTTGATTACTCAGATGGAGTATGGTTTCGAAAGATGATGCACCTGATGACACTGATAGTGATGATGGTGCTTATGATCTAATCATGAGTTAGTCTATACGACTATGTTGATGCTACCGAGTGAATGGTATGTTTGTGCTCAAGACCATTATCTTCAATACCTCCCTAGCTAGGAGGGAGTGTTGATATTATGGTACCTGCGGGAGGTATTTACCTCCACGTGTAAACCTGACGAGAATAGAATACTTCGGGAAGCAAGAAGAAACCCTAATTAATTGGTTAATAACCCTAGAAGACAAGTCAGCTCAAGAGAATGACTTGTACTAGGTTATTAGCCTCCAAGAGAAGAAGTCGGCTAAAGGAAATGTTATATACTAAAGAATTAGTACCCAGAATGAGAAGTCGGCCCAGGGAGTTTGCCAAAAATAGTATAAATACAGGAAGCCAGTCTTCATTCTGGCCAAGATTCTCAGAACTGCAGAAGCAACACTTGTGCGCAAGTTTGGAGGAGAGCTGCTGCAACTAGCAGATTTCGGTTTTGGCTTGGACTCTCTCTCGGTTATGGTTTGGACTCTCTGATCAACTCTTGTTACCCTTGCTTGGTGTGCTATACTTGGAGAAAGGTGCACCACCTTTGTTTGGCTATCCAGTCTAGGGTTTGCTTCCGGAATGATTCTCTGTCAAGGTTAAGGTGCTTGGGGGTGGCTTCGGCCTATGGTTGGGTGACAATATCGCTATATTGTCTATGGTTAAACAAGCACATCCATTATATTCTAACAAAGTTTTCATCTTCTCCACCTCCTCCTTGCTTGCCATATCTGGACTCTCTACGAGTCTCCTTCTGAATTCAGTCATCCCAAAGTCTCTTCCACTTGGGAAGATGCTCCCAGGCACAGATGCCCATGATGAATGGTTCCCATGCCTTGGTGAACCCATTCAAAGCAACATTTACTAGCTCTGCATCTTATATAGCCTCTCCAATAGCTGCAAGCTGGTCACGGATCTGTGTGATCCTCACAAGGTAGCTGGTCACATTGTCGGAGTGGGTCATTCTGCATTTTCTGAGCTTGGCTTTGAGAATCATCTTTCGACTCATGTTATCACTTTGGAAAAGTGATACCAGGGCATCAAACATCTCCTTGGAACTGGTCTTCTCTGACACATGTGGGATCAGATGATCCTTGACAACTTCAAGAATCACTCTCTGTGCTTCTATATCTTTCTTCTCCAATACTGCCTGTACAGTCGGATCTACCACTGGCTGCACCTGCTGTGCACTCTGCTCTGCAGTCTGTGCTGGTGCTGGAGCTAGAATACCATTGGTCACTACATCCCACAAATATTGCTCCTTCATGAGTAGTATCAGTCTTGCTTTCCAAGGCAGAAAATTTGAAACCCATCAAGTTGATCCTCAACCTTCACATTGATGATTCACATGGCTGTCCTGAGTTTTGTCCTTCAAGCTCGCTGAAATAATCTGCACTAAATAAACTGGATCTGCTTTTCTCTCAGAGCAAGAGCTTTGATACCATGTTAATTTACTCTAAAACCAACAATCTAAGCAATCATATCAGATCTAGATTACTTTACTAGAATTATTAACTCTTACTTGCAGAAAGACTAGAAAAGCAATCACACACAATGCACAATAACTTTTTTCTCTTCTAAATCAATTCATCATTCAAATATCATCAAAACTTACAAGAGCTCTCTGACTGGGAAAATGGCTCTGAAAAAATTTACAGCGAAACAACACAAATCTGAAAAACCAAAATCACCTCAAACCGTTGCTAAAACTTGATGTACGACATGTATGGATTCACACGTGCGGGCTTTTCTGCTCACATGTGCGGTTTGCAAACAATTACGCTGCTGTTTTGTCACATGCGCAACCTGCTACCCTCGTACGAATTCACTCGTGTGGCCCTTTCTTGTTGCTGTACGGTCCACTCATACGGCCTCTCTGCTAGCTTGCTGCTGTACGGTCTGGCTGGTAATTTAAGCTGCCTTCCTCAGCTGTATCTTCTTGCTGAAATCTCCTCGCCAAGCTGAAAATCAGATCTCTGATTTTCTCATTCACTCACGTGACTTGTGAAGTAAATGCTCTCTGTCCTTTGCCCTCTCTGTATTTTATAACTTTGACTTGGGCCAAATCCTTAATCTCAACGGTCAAGATCTAACTGTGAGATCAATAGCTCTCTTTTAATTTAATCACTAAGTGACCCAACTTAGGCACTTTATTAATCAAATGTCACTTTAATAAAAAACGTTCACTTTATTAATTAATTAATAAAGTGAACTCTAGAAAAAACATAGGATACATTTAATGATGATTTCCACAAGTAGACATGCTTGCGGAAACACCTGTCTGAGCTACAGTCACTGACAGAAAGGTCCCTCTTTGTCATCGAACTCACTAGGGAGTAATTCATCACGGGACTTGGTCATGGTTTATGGAGGCCCCCTCTTGGTTCTGAGTTTTCAATGTGCCTTCGACCATAGTTGGTCCTTAATTCACCTTTGTATTTGCTTTTGCATTGTTCGCTCGAAGGACATGGAGGAATTTGATAATGTTGAATGGCTCTAGCCAAAGTCGGAGAAGCATTGCCACCCTTGCTCCTCAAGGCATTGATAATTAGGGACGAGTCTCTTACTACCGAGATAGTTGCCTTGTTGATTTGGGTGAGAATTTTCCAACCTTATAGTATAAACAAAGCTCTGGTTTCATTGTTTGTAGCTTCGCCAATGCCCCATGCAACTGAAGTTCTTTATTTCCTTCGGGGTCAAAGATAAACCCCCCCCTGCACTTGCACGTAAAATTAATATTATACACTTTGTACTTTTTTGCAAATTGAAGGAAAATTTTTAGGATGCCATAATTGCATTATTGCATCTAGAAAGGAGAAAACAATTGAGTTCAATTTGACCAAAGCCAAGAGAGTGTATTGCTTTGATATATTAAGTACACGTGGATCTCCAGAGGTGCTATACCCCTATTAAAGCTTCTTATATGATGAATTGACTCAAAGGTAATCCTTACAATCCAAGATGGAAATGGTTGAAAGATACAAGACAATTTATCATTGCTTTCTATTGTCAAGATGGGCTTTATTTGATTGAAGTCAAAGATGAAGAAGTTTTAGAAGAAAGAAAACAAGACCTAGAAGAGAAAGTTGAGGAAATTTGTTATACCAATGCAAATGTTCATGGCATAGACACAAAAGTTGATGGTTTGAATGCATTATTTGACATCGTTATAATATGATTGAAAATTTCCAAAATAATTGGTCCTTAAGGAATGACATCAATAGTAGCAATTCAAATTGCCATGCTTATCATGCTCGTTATCTCTTCATAGCAGTCACTCAATTATGGAGATGTTGATTAAGAAGCTAAAAAAATTGGCCTTGAAGTCCAAGAAGAAGATGAAAAATAAGACAACAATGAAAAATATGACAAATAACAAGGTGGCAAAGAAAAGTAAGCAACGAATTTTAGGGGGATGAGGAAGAGGACGACAAAGATACATGAAGCTTTGAAAGATACTAATAAAGCTAGAAGTGAATATTAAGAAGGAAATAGGTCGTACCAATAAATAGTTGAGATGGGTTAGATATGAAATTTGACGGGTTAATTACAAAATTTGACCTTCTTTCCAAATAAAATGAAAACACACCACTCCTTTTTTAAAAGTCGACCTTTAATGAATGATGATAAGGTCAACTAGTCGATCATCATCCTTACAAGAATTAGAACTAGATGAGAAGAGGATTAGCAAGAAGTTAAAGGAGATCATAAAGAGAAGGTGACTAAGAAGTTAGAAAAGAAGACAATGAATATCATGAAAGTATAATATGATAACTAAGGAGGTTTGGAAGAGATGGAAAAGATAAGGAAAATGAGTATAATGAAGATGAAGAGGATGAAGAGGGGGTTGTCAAAGATAACAATGAGCTATTGAAGGTAGTGCTATCTTCATCTTTGAGGTTTCCATTCCAGGAGAGACACTCATTGATAAAGGAATAGCCAAGCAATGGATTCTAGCCAACGGTAATCATACTTTAATTTTTGATTCCCATTCTTTGCCAATTTATGGAATCGAAAATGTCTCTAGTTTTCGATGTCTTAGTTAAACATGTTTGTAACACTTTATTTCACAAGATGTTTACTATGTGAGCCACAAGTCAACATCACAAAACAAATAGACATAATCCATTGTTCAAGCTTAAGTTAATGCGATCAGGGGATGTCGCTCCCATTGTGCAATCCATACTTATGGATTACTCAATTGATATTAATATTGTAACAGTCCCCCTTAATGTCAATTTGACATTAATTCAACAAATTCTCCCTTGATCTCTGTTATCGCCTAAAAATGCAAGACTCATGTTTGCATTTTTGAGGCATTCTTCTCAATTGTACTGTGATGAGGATGTGAGCTTTGGGAGCTTGGCACAAGTTGTGAATAGCATAATCTTGTTCATCAGGCTTGGGGGAGATGCATATTTGTATGTTTTCCTTTGTCTTTCACATGTTATGGTGATCATGTCTTTTGAGACAAGTTCTACAGTTGAGTTCACATATTTGGAGGTGGTGTTGCACATGTGACATTAATTCACCTTTTGGGGTGCCTTCTACATATGCTGATGCATTTTCTTACTTTGAATTGTACTTTGAGGCATTTCACATATCCCAAGGCATAAGTTGTGTATTTGGAGGTATTTCACATCACTGAAGCTTTTAGGAGAGTGCCATGCATTACATGAAGACACTTGGCATCTTTTCGTTACCCCAAGGGAAAGGTGGAACCATATATTGAGGAGTGCTCCATTGACTTGGTCCTTTGTTTTTATTTCAATGTACATCACTGAAAGATTAGCTTCTTGAAGGGTGCACCCAGGGAGGAAGTTACACTCAACATATACTTACACTTGTCCTTGCATGTTTTTGGAGAGGAACACCTATTTTGGCACGTTGTTCTATGAGGTACTCACTGTAGGGGCATATATGTCAATGCGATCCTCATTGTAGGGGCACATATGTCCATGACATCCACTTTGTAAAGAGTTTGTTAGCAACAACCACCATCCAGAGCAGATATCTTTTGACATTGCGTAGATTGTTGCTAAATCAGTGCCAATAGGTGCATAGTGGCTGCAACATTTCATATTTGTGGTGATAATAGAAAATCCGACCAATATTGGGGGAGTTATGATGATTTCATATTTGCCACAAACCCTAGCCATGTTTGAAGCACTCAATTTGGAGGAGGTTTTGAAGAAATGCCCAAGCTCTAATGAAGACGCATGGCATTCTTTTCTCATCCCAAGGAGTATTCCCTACCTTGAAGAATGTCCTCATTGACTTGGCATCTATTATTATTATGAGGGTAGTTAAGGAGTGGTTATCCATAAGGGAGTGCTTAGCATAGAAGGTCCTAGAGCAACCCATTTATCCAAGAAGGAAAGCATCTTCAAGAGTTTGTTCATGCTAAGGAGGACAAGTGGCATTTTTAGACCCTTTTCATAATCTTTTTATTAATATTTTTCGGAGAAAAGAAGGATCTAAGGCTCTCTAGACTTTTCTAAATAATATTTTGTTGTAAAATTAGTCGAGGAGAAAAGTCTGTAAAAGGATGAGGTCTCCTCATTTGCAATTCAGAAGTTCAAGTGGAGAAAATTTCTCTAAAGGAGGGCAAGGGTATTGTAAATTTGCAGGTTAGAGGGAGGAAAATCTTGGGTGAATTATGTCATCTTTTGCTGGAGTATAGATCATATTGATGTTAGGGCTGCCATGTCAAATTCTGCTGGTATATATCTCTATCTTTAGATCTGTTACATACTTCTTGTGGACTGTTTAGGATGATAGAGAAGGACGTTTTGGAGAGGTATTCATGCCCTCCTTGTCCTTTGATATAATCAATGTTTGCCAATGAAGATTAAGTCGGCTATTTGTTAATGTTTAAGCCATTATTATAGTTCTTTGCATTTCAATAGATAACAACAACATAAGACAAGATCACTGAGAAATACACAATCACAAGAGACACAACATTTATTCTGGGAAACCCTCTAGGGGAAGAAAACCCAGCAAAAACTTCCTTATTATAGATAGCCAATACAATGCCAAGAGATAACTCAAGCAAATACAGAAAGTCCTCTCCTAAAGATGCACCTCTCTCTCTCTCTCTTCTCCAACTACAGTTCCGAAACTTGTCTCTCAATGAGCAAGTGAAGTGTGTCTAAGTGAGGCGCTAGCCTCCTTATTTATACAAGACTGGCATGTGTGGGAGTGTCCTTTCACTGGCAGGGCCGACTTCTTCTTCTGGGTGGTTATAACCACCTTTGTTATATTTCGGGGCCTCTTTGATATATTCTGCGTTGGGGCCGACTTCTCTCACGCCTATTACAATTACAGTATGACCAATCCATAGGGGATTTGGTGCCTTACAAATAGCCGACATGATCTGATCCACCCAATGGGGATTGATCTAATGAACTAATATATCAAATAATAATGGGGAGCACGCTGGGTTACATTATTTCTTGCCCCCTTAACAAGAGGGTGTTCTACAGCAACAACATCGGGGCCGAGAGAGGCCTTTATCATCAACTTAACATCACGGAGGACAACATCATCAATATCATCTTGAGACGCTTGGTGTATCTATAAATCATGGGAAGTTTTCTTCATCGGCAACATCGTCATTCTCGAAAGGTCTGATCATCTTTTGCATCAATATGGATTAGTATAAAACTAATACATCATCATCAAACAGAAGTGGCTCATCATCATATGCCTATAGGCCCGGCTGCGATCGATATGACGGGCTGGGTTCAGTCTCATCGCGATGCTTTATCGCAGCAATAGAAAGGCTGGAAGCAAGATATAGATCGCTGCGTCACAGCAATCAAGTTGGAAGCCAGGATGCTGGGTAGCTTTCGCGTCCGCGATATCAATAGGAGCCGCGATTACTGAGTCTCATCTCGCCAGTCTTGCTTCGCGTCGCAGCAATGAAGCTAGAGCAAGATACCGCCGTCTTGCTTTCACGTCACAACAATCAAGGTTTGGAAGGATGCTAGGCGGCATGTCCGCGACTATATCCGGCCCGGAAGCTCGGTACTAGATCCGCATCACATCCTCTTCTTGCTTTCACGTCACAAGCATCCAGGTTGGTGAGATACTAGGCTGGCTTGCATCACAGGCGTATCCAGTGGAAGTTGATTACTAGTCACATCACATCTTCTTGCTGCGATCCGGTAGTAAGAGGCTGGAAGCAGAGATGTCTCATCACAACAACTTCTCCCCGCTTCGAGGAAGGTCCTTCGGACTATGCCAAGATTATCTAGGAAGTACTCAAACTTAACACGAGATAGAGACTTGGTCAAAACATTAGCAACACATTCATGCATTGCTTGTCTTTGGAGCTATGGCTCCCCTGCATATCCGCAGGGATGTAATGCTCGAATCTCTATGTGCCGACCTGTCATGGAATACTGAGTTCTCTGTCATCTTTATGCGACTTTGGTTGTCACATAGGATCGTGAAAGTTTGGCATCTCCTGGAGTCAAATGGGCAGTCAACAACTTCGAAACCATAGCTTCGCAGCTGGCGAACATGCAACAATGTATTATGATTCCCGGTAAATGGCGAGCAATCTTGGATTGCTTCCTACTACGCCACAAGATCATGATCCCAAGAACAACATCGAGTATTTTTCTGCATGAAACACTTCCTGCAATCTGAATGATTCTTATCCACTCAATGTGAAATCATGATCTCCATCATGGCGGAGACCACAATCTAATATACCCTTGAGGTACCTCATCACATGTTTTGCAACCACAAGGTGAACATGTAATGAGGTTCTACAGGCCCGGCTCAAGGTGTTTACGGCAAAACAAATGTAAATTAAGTGTGCGTGGTGCATCAGCGATCCTATAATCTGTCTAGACGACATGGCATAAATTAATTCGATGAGTAATGAATAGCGGCTTGACCCGGCTATGGGTGTATTCATGGTACGCTCTAATGTCAGATCTCTTTGAGATTTTCGGTACACCATCCCTTAGTTAAGGAGATTCTCACGGACTTTGCCAGGCCTCAAGACCTAGAAATAGTGCATTGGGCCAAGATGCTTTCATCTCAAATTACGAGCGGAGTCTCTTCGCCCATTCAATGATGAGCTTTTTCTTCTCGGAGTTAAAGATAAGTCATCCACATGTTAATGGTATTACTGGCTCATTATTCATGACCTTGAAGTAGAGGTTAAAATCGGCTTTACTCTTGGTAGAAACCCTAAGCTCATCAAAAAAGCTGTCTATCACGGTATACCAAGCTCTAGGGCACTTTAGTCGATATAAGGCTTTCTTCAATTTATTAGACATGGGAAGGACTCTGTTTTTCAACTACAAATCCTCGAGTTGCTCTATATACACTTCCTCTTCGATGGCGCCATTTCCGGAAAATTTGTCTTCCGTCCATTTGAAGATTATATTCCATTCTATCTTTGTTGCAAGGGCTATGATGGTTTGATCGAAGTGTATCTAGCCAAAAGAGCGAATGTCTCTTCATAAATGTCTCTTCATAGTCAATACCTTCCTTTTGAGAAAAGCCACAAGCTGACGAATCTTGCTTTATACTTCTCAATGCTTCATCAACAGCATGTTTTTTATTTTGAAGAGCCATTTGGAGGGATCATATTTATTCTTCGGTCACGGAACTATTTCCCATACTTCCCGTTCTTATTATGGATTATTATTCTCATCCGTTAGCATACGCATTCTTTTCTCTGAATAAAGCTTCTTCAAAATGAGGTAGAGCTCTCTTAAGAAGATCACACATTAGCAGGCCCAGGTATAAGCGGAGAATGGCTTTGGTCTTTTCCTGTCTAAGTAGTTCCTTCCGGGAACACCATGCACTTCTCTCCATCTTGAATAGCTCTAGCCCGGCTTTCTTTTTATGGAGGATCGTCATCACGAGGAGGTTCTTGAACTTGTAATATATCACGGTCTTCTAAAATTTCCTCATCGGGGTAAGTTACGACTTCCCTCCTTCCGGTTCTGCGATAAGGAACCTCCCTCCTTTGTAGTTCACAGGGGATTACGGGTTCCCTCTTCATATACTTCTTCAAAGGCGGCATTTTCTTGATTTCTTGAGCGCGCATCTTCATCAAAGGTCACATCTGTTGATCCCAGATGACGGTGACACGGTATATAAGATTTTAGATACCTTGAAGACCTCCGATTATCCCTGGAAGTATTCCCTTCTTTCTGAAGGTTCAACTTGTTTCTCTTCTCTTCCGGTATATGAATAAGTACTGGGTAGCCAAATATTTTGGGATGAAAGCACCTGCAGCTTCTTTAAATTGAACATCTTTTAGAGTCTTGAGCCCAAAATTGCACTATGGAACAATGGAGTTACGCACATATATCACATTTGCCATTCTTTATACGCCCATAAACACATGGGAAGATCTTGATCATGGATCATAGTCTTCCGAACTTCCATTATGGATTACATTCTTTATTTCAACTACACCATTTTGTTGGGGATTATAGGGGGAGTAGTGAGTTCCCTCACCAGTCCCAACATCTTTGTAAAGTTCACAAACTCTTTTGAGGTATATTCTCCTCCATTATCGACTGAGTATCTTAATCTTTCTTTCATAAAGATTCTCTATCAAGGCTTTAAGATTCCTTGAACTACTTTGAACACTAAATCTTTAGATTTAAAAAAATATACCTAGGTCTTACGAGGAGATAATCATCAATAAATGATACATAATACATGCCCACTAATGGAGGTGATGGCATTGAATACATACATCTGAATGAATGAGCTCTAGGACTCCTTCTTCTTCTTTGTCTCTCTTGGAAAAGGGTTCTTGATGTTCTTCCCTTATTGCACATCCATTGCATGCGCCTTCATGGGCAACCTTTGAGTTCTGGTAAAACTGTGACCGCTTTGCATATGTATGCCGGTACTTGTAGTTGATGTGAGCTAATCTTCTATGCAAAGTTCACATGAGTTTTCAGTAGCGTGGGTCATGGCTGACCCTCTGAGTGACCCTTTAGTTTATACAAACCATTTTCTTCATTACAGTGATGGTTAAACTTCGTTTAAGGTTTAGCCTTTAGCCCACATAAGAACTTCTCCATCTATAAAGACAGCTCTGAAGCCTTTCTTTTCTAAAGTTGAAATGGAAAGTAGGTTCTTTCATCGAATCACGGGTACATATAGTACGTCCTTCATTTTAGTGAATTCCACAAGATCTAGTTTGTAAGTTGATTCTCCCATTCCCTTGATGGGATATTGGGAATCATCTCCAAGAGTCACTTTATGAGAAAACTTCTTTACTAAAATACAAGAGAGTGTCTCAAATAAAGATCATGTGCTTGGATGCACCACTATCGATGAGCCAAGAGTCCTCTCCAGTTATTCTGAGGATCACAGGAGAGTAGGATCAAGACATGGTTTTTTATCTGCTCTCTTATCATCTTCGCGGGTGGCTCTTCATCTTCGACTACATGAGAATGGATCCTCTTTTGTTTTCTCTTATCATTTCTTCTCTTTTGGAAGGACAATTCTTAACAATGTCCCATCTTATCACAATGGTAGCATTATACAGATGATATTTTCCTTTGGAACATCCTTTCTTACAATCTCCTTGGATGAGATTCTTTATTATGGAATTTGTTTGGCGGTTGAGGCTCTTTATGGAGTCTCCTTTTGGAGAAATAGGGTTTCTTCCTTCCTCTTTTGGTGTGAGTAGCTAGGGCTTGATCATCATCTACTGCTATGGCGCTTCGCGGTTAGCTACTCTTGTTTCTTCTTGGATGCATTCTTCCCATAATTCTCAAACTTTAGTTTCTCCATTCTGGCACATTTTGTTTGGATGAATGCATCCCAGATCTTCTGAGACCATTTAGAAATTTTATCATTATGAGTTAGTCTTCGTCTATGGTATCTCCATTCAGCTTCTAAAATTCTTTGAATTGAGATTTTGGAGAAATATTCACGGAGTGTTATCCTTTCTGCATCCTTGTATTCTTGAGTTGGAGTTCTTAGATTCATCTTCGGTTTATGTTCTTTCAGCCATCTGATCACGAGTCCAAGGCATCAAAACATTTCTTTAGTCTTCTTAGATGACACATACTAAGAATCGGTGGTCTTTGATTGAATCTGTAATGATTCTTTTTGGCCACGATTGTGTCCTTTTGATCTTAGCTTTTATAGCGACATCGTTGGGTTCGAGGAATTTCTCCTTTGGCCAATTTTGTTAGTTCATTCTCTTCAAGGATCGGGTCGATCCTATACTTCCAGGTATGGAATTTTTCCACACCTTCCGGCTTGTCAAACTAAAGCGGGTGCTTCTGGAACATCTTTTACCTCGAGCTAGGAAAATGGTGAAAATGAAAATGCTCAAAATCAAATTCCAAACTTACGAGGAGGTGCGCTTGGATGAGGGGCCGAGTAGCTTTGGTGTGTTTGGATACGAGAAAATCCAACTTTTGCTCCTCCATGCTTGATGCGGTTACGGACTAGTGCTTACGGTTTTTGGTACCTCTGGGTACTTTGGTACCACGGTACCTTGGTTTCGGTACTTTGTGAAACTAGGGTTCACTTTCGAGGAGATCTAATGCTGAAAGGTCTTGTTGAGAGTGCCAAAGTAATCCTTGAGAGGCGCACTTTCTAAGATAGTTTTAGGGTTGAAATGCTTCACCATCAAAAATACGATTTGCATATGCGTCCAACGGTGGCGATTTTTGCTCTTGTGAAGATGCTTTCTTGACTTGGCTCGATACCATGTTAATGTTTTAATACATTATTATAGTTCTTTGCATTTCAATAGATAACAACAACTGTAAGAACAAGATCAGCGAGAAATACACAATCACATAGAGACACAACGTTTATCTGGGAAACCCTCTAGGGGAAGAAAACCGACAAAGAAACTTCCTTGTTATGAATGTAATGCAATGCCAAAGAGACAACTCAAGCGAAATCTGAGAGTCCTCTCACAAAGATCGCCTCTCTCTCTCTCTTCTCCAACCTTGAGTTCGAAACTTGTCTCTCAATGAGCAAGTGAAGTGTGTATCTAAATGAGGCGTCGGCCTCTCTTAATTATCTCTAGGAGGCTGTGTGGGAGTGTCACTCCTTCATGGGGCAGAGCTCTAATATATACGGGTGTTTATAACCACCTTTGTTATATTCCGGGGCCTCTTTGAAATATTAGCGGCCCGGGCTTCACCATACTTTGTTATATTTCGGGGCCTCTTTGATATATTCTGCGGCCGACTTCTCTTTCTGCCTATTACAATTACATTATGACCAATCCGCAAAAGGGGATTTGGTCCTTTTTACAATAGCCAATATGATCAATCGACAATGGGGATTGATCCAATGAATAATATATCAAATAATAATAAGAATACACTTTGCAGTTACATTATTTCAACACTGTTCATTCTTATTTGATGACTGTTCTTTATCTCTTTACTTTATTGATTGCACCATATGCTAGTTGGTTTTGTGTAGCTAAATGACAGAGCATCTTAATTAGCTTATCATATAGTTCTTTGCATCAATGTGGTTGAGTTAATTTGACGTTCATGTATAACATAACTTGCTGATTTTTCCTTCATATCACAAACTTCTTCATGAAGTAATGCTTTGATTCCATTTGCCCAAAGGACAAGGCACTGGGTCTCACTTTTCTCCTCACCCTTTTTTTAAAGAAGATCATTAAACACGCGAATCACTAATATGATTTTCAGGTTTGCGCTAATAGACAAATTTGTGATTTGATCTAAGGAAACATCTTTGTGCCGGAGGAGAGTTGGCCAAAAATGAAGGGAGTTTCTATTTAGGTGATAGTGGGTAGAACTTCCAAGAGTTTCCCTAGGGTTTTTACTTGGAAGATTGGACTTATCTTGTGTGCAAATTTAGGGGGTAACAATGTCAAAAGGTTTCTTTTTGAATTCAAGTTGATTTCTGAATTTTAAGAACTTGCCTTCCATGGAGATCTCATAGAGACTACTGGGCTGCATGGTGGTAGCTTGTGTAGCTATTAGTTGATTGCAGGAGAGAGACATTGTGTCTCTGGATAGTAGCTGAGTGCTACTTGGAGTGATCGTGTACCACCGGATAGTAGTTGTGTACTACCATGGATCGACACAGTCGTATTCTACTGGATGGCATTGTAGTAGCTGTGCGCTACTATTTTATTGCCATAGAGACTACCAGTTCACCTTGGGAGTAGTTGAGTGCTACTTGATTGTAGAGACTGTGACAGACGAATCGAGCTACCGATGGCATTGTGGCAGCTATGTGCTACCGGTTGATTGCAGAGTAGTTAGTGGACTACTAGATGAAGACATCGTGAAAGATACCTCCCTAGCTAAGAAAGAGTGTTGATGTTTGGTAGCCGTGGGAGGATCTTTCTCTCCTAGATGACCTTTCTTAGATGTAGAGAAGATTCCAGAAGCAAGAGATCCATTGGACATATGTTGAAACACCCTAGAAGAGAAGTCGGCCCAGAAGAATTAGAATAATCAAGTGGCACCTTTCTAGAGAAGAAGTCGGCCTGGTCTAGTGGCCAGGAAGACTATAAATAGAGGACGTCTTCGCTCATTTGTTCACTCACACACACTCTCTCAGCTACATAGAAGCAAGGCGCAAGTTTGGAGAAGGTGACGCAACCGTTGCAGTAACTCAGTTTCTTCTTATTCAGTCTTTTGGTATCTCTATCTTGTGTGCTACTCCTTGAGGAGGTGAGCTACCTTGGTATGGTGGTGCTGCTGCAGTTGTGGTGGTGTTTCTGGTTGTACTAGCCTTTGAGCTAGGGTTTTTTTGTTTGGATTGGCTTTGTGAACAAAATCATCTAAGAAAGGTTGCTGGGTTTTTCCCAGGATAATTCTCTTGTGTTCTTTTGTCTCTGTTTATGGTGATATTGCTCAGTATATGATAAACAAGTTAATGATAAAGAAGTAAAAGAACACAACTGCTCTATAAGTAAAGAAACTCTAACGGGTTATGGGCCCACTCCACGTTGTCCCTGCGTAGTAATTGTCAAGCTCATTGAGCACTAAACCCAAAGGCGTTGGGACTTTTCTTTACATAGAGCAGTGCGCCCTACCCTAGCGCACCCCTTGAAACCCTCAGACTTCAAGTTGGTGAAGTTTGGAAAATTCGAAGTTTTTCCAGTACTAAGGTTTCTGCTAGTAAAAATGTCAACCGACATGAGAGTTGAAGATAGATTGGATGGAGCAGATAAGTTAAGATCCTAGAAGCACAGAGTACTACTCATTCTAGAAGATAATGATCTATTGGATTACGTAATGAAAACTCTTCCAGAACCCGAAGATGAAGAAGCAAAAGCGAAGTCCAGGAAGAATGAGGTCAAGGCCAAGAGGATCTTGACAGATTCAATAAAGGATCATCTGATACCTAATGTATTAGAACTGAAGACACTGAAGGAGATGTTTGATGCCCTAACCAAACTCCACGAAAGTAAGAATACCAGTTGAAAGCTTACTTTAAGGCATCGGCTCAGAAACGTGACAATGAACAAGTTAGAAACAATAGTCAACTATTTTATGAGGATCTCACAGATCAAGGACTAGTTAGCAGCCATTGGAGATCCAGTAGAAGACGCTGAACTTGTGACTACCACACTAAATGGATTTTCCTCCTCTTGGGGCCCATTTGTTCAAGGGATTTGTGCCAGAAGAAGATTGACCAAATTTGACAAGCTGTGGATAGACTGTACCCAAGAAGAGTCTAGGTTGATATCCAAGTCACAAAAGACTAATGACGATGAAAATCAAGCACTTGCTGCCCAAGTGAAGAAGAGAAGGGAAAATGAATAAGGCAGTCTGAAGAAGTCTAAGAAACCACGTTATAAGAAGGATGCGTCAAAGATCAGATGCTACAACTGCAAGGAAATGGGACACTATGCCGCACAATGTCCTCTCAAACGTGAAAAGGGAAAGAAGAAGCACCATGCACATACAACGGATACTGAAGAGCAGAAGTCAAAGGATGAAGAGTTTGTTTTCTAGCCAGTAGTGCTTCCAAGCACATGACCGCGGAGTAGGAGAAACAATAGAAGGCAACTCAAGCAAGACAACAACAACTAGACTCCAGGTTTGCATATCAAAGTTTGATATTTTATATTGTTGTAGCTTAAGTAAGTATTGTACCTAGAATAATAGTCTTTAGAATTCTATTATTTCTATTGCTATCAAAAGTTTAGGTACTCTGACCTGACTGTGTAACTAAGAGACCTTGCTGATTTATAATCACCTGTTATAGACCAACACTAAAGATATATCTTTGCTGATATATGTTGCCTCTTCTGGACTGTTACGCTGCCTATTTATGGTCTGTAATTGCTGCCTCTTATTGACTGTTTATTGCTGCCTCTTATTGACTGTTTATTGCTGCCTCTTATTGACTGATACAACTCCCTCTTATTGACTAATACACCACTCTGTTATAGACTGATATTCCACTCTGTTACCACTCTGGACTGGACTGATATACCTCTCTGTTACCACTCTGGACTGGACTGATATACCTCTCTTATGCGCCTTCTCTATGACTGATATACCTCTCAGCTTCCTCACCTATTTGCTGTATAACCCTTCGTGTAGAAAAGAGGGTCGACCTCTTGCTTATATAGGAGTGGAGAGGTAGAGAGGAGGGGCCTCGAATTAGAGGCATGAGTGCATGCTTTTACAACTGAACTTAACTCAGCAATCAGATTTAGAACTGAACTTTAACACTTCAGTTAGGAACTCGCCCTTGACATGATCTGCATGTGAACTCCTTAGCATGCACATGACATGCATGCATGCAACATGCAACTTGACATGCATGCATGCAACATGCAACTAGACATGCATGCAACATGCAACATGTGACTTGCAACAAACTTGACAACTTTGACTTTGACTTAGACATGCAACTTTGACTTTTTACAACTTGACTCTTTACAAGACAATTCGAATTTCTTCATGGTGGAAGGTGTTACACATGCCAATGCACTAGATCAATACACTGACATCATTTGCAATAGCAGGAAGATTGTTTGTTTCTAGCTCATAGGAATTTTATGTTCAACCTAACTTTTGCTAGATGCCTTGACTTTTGCTCATGGCTCACAAGGCTTGACTAGGCTCACAGAGGTTGTATGTTCCCCCTTGTTAAAATATTGTAACGTCGAAGAATATTCTACCTGAGAGAGAGTTGAATAATATTATTATATTATATTTAATTAGGCCCTATTGTGCCTTAGTAAAAGTCAGACCTATTGTGCCTTGACCATTAATTATAAATTAAGAGGGTAAAGTGACAGGTCGGCCCAGACCTAATTATAGGCTAGCCAGACCACTATTTATAAGAGAGGCAAGTGCTTCATTTGGACATATACACACCTAGCTTTGCAGTGCGCAAGTCTTGGAGGAGAAAATGTTGCAACTGGGGGTTGACGTCAGGAGGGTTTCTGGTCTATCTCTTGGTATTTCTTGGTCAAGCGGTGCGCTACTTTCCTAGTGAAGGAGAAGAGGAGGATATTCCGTTTGGTCTTTGGTCTATTTATATTGAGGAAGTTTTGTTGGGTTTTCTTCCCCATGAGGATTTCCCAGGATAATCTGTGTGTCTCTATTGTTTTTGTGATTGCCTCTCTTTCAATGATCTTATTTATGTAGCTAATGTGCTAAATCATTATAATAATAAAGAAGAATCGTAACTGCTAGCTGTATAAGTAAAACATCAACATGGAATCAGAGCATGCCTGAAAGAGACCAATTCACAGTTTATAAAGAAGTAGCTAATATCAACGCACCCTCTCCCAGATTCAATTTTCAATGTTGCAGCTGCTGTAGAATTAGGGTTTCTGCATAAACCCTAAGTGTGACGTTTTCCTTGTTTGAGGAGGACGTTGGAGAAAGTAACCACACCTAGGAACTCACCCTAGGAGGGCGCATCTAGTCCCTGGATCATAATTCCGAAATTTAAAGTTTGAGAAATTAGGGTTTCCTCATAAAACCCTAAGTTGCAGTTGCAGTTGCAGTATCAGTTGCAATTGCAGTGTCGGTTCCTTCATGCCAGTTGCAGCTCCAACACCAGTTGCAGTACCAAATTGCAGTGAAAGTTTTTGTGAAGTGTTGTGTCTGATTTTTATTGTCCTAGTGCACCTTACCCTAGCAAATCTCCAACTACCTTTAGATTACAAATGGTAGCACCTTTGAAGTTTTAAAGGTTCGTTATTGCTTGCCGCTGTTGCCGGATGGTGCCACTACTTGTCGGTACTGTCAGAGGTATGTACTTAAATATGTTTAAACTGTATCATTATTTTTAAAGGGTATTTGCAGTAGAAAGGATCTTTTGTCTAAACAACAGTCGTAGATCCAAAGGGATCTTAGATCCAACACATTCAGAGGAACAATGCACGTCAGGTTGAAGAAAATACTTGTCATCTTGAGTGAAGGAGACTCTGAAGAAAAGCAACACACTCATTCTTGAGGACAAGACTCCAGGTTCCAAGTTTGATTTATTAAACTAATAAGATTCAAATTTACATATATCAAGTTTGATAACTGCTAAACACTATAGTTGTGATAGTAATCTTTGAAAAGTTTTTTACTTGGTGGCATGTGAGCACTATTGAGATAAATGCTTACTGTAATCATTTACTAGATATAACTAACATCT
>SNQJ01S0124240.1:37696-64410 GCA_010110895.2 Picea sitchensis | reverse complement strand
ATGGTCAAGTCTTGTACCCCCCAGATAGCCACTTTTCCCTTTTTCCTCTCAGCCTCGGGAACGCAGTATTGATTGTAGTACTCACTCATATTTAGCCCACCACCTCTACTACCGGTCATACTGACATAGTATCCATGTCAGGACAATCCAGTCAAAAAGTATATTTCCTCAATTTCTATGGATAATGTGTGAGCTCCCATATGAAAAACCTGCTGATCTGGGTCCCACATATGCACCAGATACTCTAATAGTCTGACTTGGGCCCTAATTCCCAGGATACGAAAGTATTTTAAGAGCCCACAATCTCTCAAAGAGGCTATGGTAGGCAGATTGTTTTTTACCATTGCATTATCCTCTTCATGTTCCCTTTCACGCCACTCAAGTACCATGGTGATGGCCAATTATCTGCACAAGGAACACAATAAGAGGATTAATAACTTTTTTCATGCTTTGGAAATTTTTCTTTGGGTTAAAATTTAAATTTTTTTTTGGGCTTTGCGGTTCTCGCAGGTGCCCCATGGACACAGTGTGAGAACCTCGTAGGTGGCTTAAGGCTCACCTGCGAGAACGCCTCATTCTCGCAGGCCCCGTATGGTCCGTCTGCGAGAATTGCAGTGTGCTTGTAGGGCTTGAAAACTCAACTAAAAACTAAACTTTTAACCAATGAAATCACAAATTTCAACCATGAAAATGTCAAGGACAAATATCTTACCTTAATGTCGCAGACGGCTCGCTGAATTGTCTCTCGTAGCACCCGCAAATTGATGCCAAACTGGGAGGGTAAAAGAGGGGTTTTTTGAGCTCAATAGTGGAAATGTAAAATGGTATGGTAAAAAAGAGTATTTACTTATTTTATTCACTTTTACTATATCATTTTGGGTTTTTTATAATTATCTATCAATTAAACCCTAATCACTAATGTTATGATGAGTGTAACTCTTGCAGGTGTGATGAATTGGATGATCGAATATCAAGATATGGACATAGTTTTTCTTTTTACATCGTGTGTTTCGATTGTTTTTTATGATTTTTACATAAAACCTCGAGCGTCGTTTTTGTCCGTTCTTTCACTCGTAAATACATGAGAATGTGGTCGAGCACACTTTTATCGCTTTTTCGGGCTCAACAAGGTTATACGAAAAAGGAACCCCCCTGGAGTCCTCTTTAAGCTCTTTTCAGACTCTCTAAACATGAAAAGATCATCGAGCGACCTTGCTATTTTCACGCTCGCTAAAGTATTTGAAGTAAGCATCTGGTGAGCGATAATTTATCTCTTTTTCGGTCTTATCTAGACTATTTTACGAAAAAGGAACTGAGAGAGTTCTCTTTTAAGTGTTTTTCCAAACTCTATAATCTTGAAAAACCTTAGAGTTTTCTATCTCTGGACTCGTTAAACAAACATTGACAGACCCGTGATGGGACCGAACCACTCCTTCTTAGGGTTCGTTAAGCATACTCCGAGGGACTCGTCTGAAGGATGAGCTTACATCAACAAACATATGTTATCCTCCTCAATCTTGCGTAAAAATAAAGAGGTACTTGCCAGAAATGGTGGGGGAAAATTTGGGAAAGGAATATGTTTTCATCTTCGTATTGATTGGCAGTAAGTGTCGCTCTTGAAAATGACGCCCCCTATACATCAGTTGAAGCCAGTTTGGGAAATCCATTTGTCTCTTATTCGATCTATTACAAGGTTATTCCATGTGTCGTCTTTGAGTCAATGTTTCCAAATCCTTGGTCGTGTCGTTCATATGTTCAAGAGAAGTCCATCTAAAACCTATATTGAGTCGGCCATCTGCAGTTATCCATTCTCTCCGAGTCGGCCTTCCCTGTATCTGGTCCAATTTGCAAAATACTCTGTTTCATATTCAATTTTTTTTACTCATGTCATTGATGGGGAATACATCAAGACCCTCATGTGATGAGTTTTGTTCTGTCAACTTCAGCTCATTATCCAGAATCAAGACTTAGAAATTACTTGGTACCTTGGAACTTGCATGCCTCAATGGCAGGTTTCCTCACTTTTGACAGTGGGTTTACATCATTGAACTCTGATCAAATGATTCCATCAGATGTTCGACATCAAATCATTTATTCACACTCGATGGATTGTACTATGGTACCTTGGGAGTCATTGACATCAATGGTGATTTCTCTCACACTTGTTAACGGTTTTATCATTGACCGGTAATCAAGTGGTTTCTACCATGTTCGACTTCAACACATGTAATCACATGGTTAGATTCATACTTTGGGAAACAAGATTGAAGACCCTGGATATCATCTTTGTGATCCAGGTTGCGATGGAGTATGTATAATTTGCAACACATAGATACATTGTGTATGTTTCGTGGCTATGTCGTCTTGATTTGAAATTTCTCGCATAGATCCACAGTGTATTCCGGTGGCTATGCTATATTTTGATGACACGGATCCACAGTGTATGATTGGTGGCCATGATTCATGTCTATAATGTCATCAGTCTATGATCTGGGTATGGGAATTCCTACCTCAGAATTGGTATATATGATATTCTACAGATGCTTGGGTGTTCGCAGGTTTCCGATTAGATGTGCTCCTGGTTCTCGATACACACATGCAACTTACAAAGTCTATCGGCTGTCACTGGTTCCAACCTCATACTTTGGGGGGCATTCTGTTACCCATGATTTTGGTCGTCATGATTATGTATTGGTGATGGTGTACTCAGGCTCTTCATTGGAACTTTCTCATGAGAAACGTTGCCTTCATCTCTTTCCAGAAATCACATTTTTGAGGAATGTTCACAGGCTGCTAGTATATTTGCCTGCGAGAATGCACGATTCTCGCAGGATTCCTTAAGCCAGGGTGCGAGAAGTTCACACTGTGTTGAACTGATAGGGTGAGAACTCTTTCTAAAGAAAGGAAAAAGATGAATTCTCGAAGCTTCTAGAAGGGAATCTTCTAGAAGGATGAGATGGCATTCAAATGGTTATCTTAGTACTGGATTCCCTGATATTTTGGGATCATTCTTATCTAAGTAACTAATTCATTCTCTCCTATATATTGAGTGAATTCTCATGGAAAAGGTTAAGCAAGAAAGAAAGAAAACAATATTAAACAAGATTCATTAGAGAATTGGTGAAAGATTGTGTGAAGGACTGAAGCTACAACATCTAGGAAACTCCATCAAGTTTATCAAAGGTGGTTGATATTCTTCATGCAAGTGAGCAAGTGTGTGTGTGTCGGAGCCAAGGGCCATTGAAAGGAAGTTTGCAACATCAATGTTCAAGTTGTAATCTTTACTTTCCATTAATATGATACAACAATATGTCCCTTTCCCATAAAGCTAGTTCTACTTTATTGTATAATTCCTTGATCATATACATAGATTGACTGTTGAATAGATTGTGCTTTCTTCACTTTGGTTGGTTTGTGTTGTCTTGGTCTTGGCTGCACAAGAGCACTGGAGTGAAGAAGGAGCAACAAAGACCATAGGAAGAGATTATAAGGTATGTAACTTGTTCTTGCCTCCTAGTTCATTCAATAGTCAAAATCTAGGGAAATAGTATTATTCTGTCTTGCTTTGTTCTAGATCCAGGTGGATCTAGGGAGATCGGTTTGTGTTCGCACTTACGGATTTATCCAATAACAGAAGTTGAACCAAAAGCATGCTAAATGCGTTGAATTCATGTAGAATTTTACGTTTGTGATTAAGCATATTTCTGGAACTTCTAACAAAGTTGTTGATGCTTTGAGCAGGAAATGCTTGTTTATGCAGGAATTCAGAGTCAAAACTTTGGGTTTTGATAACCTCAAAGAAATGTACAGGGATAACCCAGATTTTAAGGAAGCATATGAGGCATATGAGAATCTAGTTCTCAGGGACAGAACCCAATGGATTGAATATATGATCTAGGATGGATTATTGTTCAGGGGAAATCAACTATGTATTCCAAAATGCTCCATGAGGGAGAATTTGTTGAAGGAAAAACAAAGTGGAGGATTGGTTGGACACTTCGGTCATGACAAAACATTCTCAAAGTTGAATGGCTCATATTTTTGGCCAGGGATGAGGACAAATGTTAATAAATTTGTGGACAGATGCAGGATTTGTCAGCACACAAAAGGGAGAATTCAGAACACGGGGTTATACCAGCCATTACCCATACCTGCAAGGCCATGTGATGCAGTGAGCATGGATTTTATATTGGGACTGCCAAGAACGCAAAGAGGATGTGATTCAATCTTTGTGGTATTTGACAGATTTTCAAAGATGGCACATTTCATACCATGCCAGAAAACCAGCGACGTAACTCATATTGTGAACCTATTTTTCAAGGAAGTCGTCAGACTTCACGACTTGCCAGGAAGTATTGTTTCGGATCGAGATACCAAGTTCGTTGGACATTTCTGGAGGACTTTATGGAAGAAGTTGGGGACAAGTTTGTCATTTATCTTAGCATATCATCCTCAGACAGATGGACAGACATAAGTTGTGAACAGAATCTTGGGAGATTTGTTAAGGAGCCTAGTGACTGAACACCACAGTCAATGGGATCACATTCTTCCATAGGCGGAATTTTCTTACAATGATTCACTCAACAGAAGCACATGGCAGAGTAAATTCCAAATTGTATATGGAATGCAGCCAAGGGGAGTTTCTGAATTGAAGGATGTGGAACAAAATGAATTTAGGAGTGCTAGTGCAGAGAATTTTGCAGAAGCAATGAAGGATCTTCACAGCCGAATCAAGGAGCGATTGCAAAGTTCAATCTAAGAATACAAGTGCAGAGCAGATCAACACAAGAGAGAACTTCAATTTGAAGTTGGTGATTTGGTTCTTTCACATCTAAGGAAGGAGAGGTTCCCAAGGGGGATTTATAACAAACTGAAGATGAAAAATATTGGACCATGCAAGGTCGTAAAGAAATTTGGGGCAAATGCATATGAGATTGAATTACCCGATGGGATTGGAATTTCACCGATATTCAACGTTGTGGATTTGTACCCTTACAGAGATGAAGAAACAAGAGCCAAAAATGAACATACAGAGGTTCAATGGACCAAACAAATGCCTGTAGCTGAAAAGCCACAAATGGAAAGAATAATTGACAAGAGGATTAGCAAAAAGACCAGGAGGAAGGAGTATTTTAAATACTTGGTCAAATGGAAGGGACATCCAGTTGAATATGCCAGTTGGGAAGATGAAGAAGAAATTCATAAGCATGGACAGACTGTGTAAGAGATCATGAACAAGAGTTCATGAAAATTTTCAAGCGAGGGAGTATGATGCAGGAGCATCATGCAAAGCCCAAACCACGCGACTAAGCCAAGAAAGCATGGACGCGGAAGCCAGCTGAGAAAAGCGCCATCACATTTTTCACGTTTTGAAATGTTTTGAAAGATCAAGAAGAGGATATGTAATAGCTAGGAGCATACTTGCATTTATGTCTGGTTGTTGTAAACAGATCATGAGCGATTTTCTCTCATCTATCATTTGTATTGAGGCATTTAAGCCCTATTAATGAAAGTAGGTATATTTAAATTATAGACTGGACAGTTTAGAGAGCAGGAGGGAAAATTGGATATAGACACCCTCACCTTTGTATCATAGAGTTAGTTGCAACATTAGCATAGCACAGGATAGAAGAGGAGAGCTGTAGAGAAAAAATCCATGTACAAGAGCTTTGAATTAATATATGAAGCTTTGAATCAAATTTCATGGTGTTATGATGTTTTCTATTTATACATGGTGAATGGTATGCTTACAGTTGTTTTATTCTCTCTGTTATGCATTTGCTTTAATACTGTGTTGAATGTATGATTTCATATTGGATGTTTGAAGTTTGAAAGAGAGAGAATGAGTTTCAATTGTTTCTCTTCCTGAGTGAGAGAAGTTCCTGCAAGGAGTGCAGTGAAACGTCCGCAATGTGTGCGTTGACAAGGGTCTTGAGTTTTATCTCAGAAAGCTCAGGCGGGATACTGTTGTTCTCATTCTAGTAGAAGTGCAGGTGGAGCACAGAAGCCATGCAAGGTGTGCACAGGATAGTCGAGGTCTTAACCTTATCAACGAAGGTTGAAGGACTGAGGGGCTGCTATTGCAGAGAGTGCATAGAGTCGAAAGGTCAAATACCTAGGAGTATTTGATATATTTCTGCAAAGAGTGCATGTAGGAGCCCTTTGGAGACTTGAGTTTCCAGAGAGATATCAAGAGGGTTAACACCTTTGGAGTGTTCAAAAAGAGATGGAGTGAAATCATTTTGCAGAAACCAAGTTCAGACGAGGAACACAGGTTCATTTCGTGGAAGTCTTCAGGGAAGGAACAAGCGGTCGGAATTCTTTGTGGAGAACTCACAAAGTCACGAGGACCGTGGGATTCAGTGAAGCTGCGAGGAGGTTAAGTGCTGGATGAATCCACCCTTTGGGAGGTAAGACTAAATGTAGACCGTTGATTGTGATAGTGCAGCGCGAGGATCATTTCAGAATTTGGGATTTCAAAGTGTTAAGGGGACGGTAGTCGGAGGCTTGCTCAAGTCTAGAAAGCTAGGAAGAAGGATAGGTGGCGAGAGTCCACGTCAGAGACAGGAAGTATTTGAGTGGATAGGTGACGTGTCTTCACCAATTATATGGAGTCAATCCTAGTCGACCATTTCGGGGGTTTGGGGGTCAAAGGGCCGGGAGTCTTGCATCTGGATTCGCGAAATCGTGAATTCTGAAACTCTGAACCGGCGGAAAGTTCTGTGAGGAGCCAACCTTTGCTGAACACATCAGAATTTGGTATTTTGGGTTTCGGAGGTTGTAAGGACAGGAACTCTCGACAACAGGGATCGCAATACCATGAAACCCGAAAGCCCGAATTAGGAAGGGTGCGACTTTATTGTGGTCAAGGATACTTGGGTGACGCCTCGTATTTGATCACGTGGGCACACTCATAAGGACCTGTGGATACACCGTCAAGTGTGTGTGGGATTCCCTGTGGAGTAACTGAAGAGTCAATCAGACTTAAGGGGTATATTTAGAACAATCATGTAGCAGACTTCGGTTAGAGGGCTTGTGGTTTGCGTCAACCATAAGAGAAATTTGCATACCTAGAGTGAATGATCTTCTTTTTGGTGTAGTCCTTCTAAATTTATGCCTTGACTAATCATGATCATGATTGAAGCTTATTTGTGTCTTGAACATGGATGGTCTTCTTGAAGATGTATCTTCAATAGTTTTCTTAGATTTGAGTTGACCATGATTCTTTCCTTTGAGTACTTATGCATAACTCTTTCTATTTTCTTCATTCTCCTTTTCTAGCAACCTAGAGTGATTCTCTTCATTCTCTATAACCGATGTGGATGTTTCTGTCTCTTCAACATTCTTGTTGAGCTTGATGATTTTACTTCTCAATCTGACAACTTCTTCTTCAAGGTTCTCAACCTCTTCTTCTTCAAGGTTCTCAACCTCTTCTTCTTTCTTCATTATCTGAGACTTCATGACTTCTTATATTCTTTTCACTTCTTCAAGATGGATTTTTAATGTGATTATTTCTTCTTCAAGTCCTTTCCTCTTCTTGACCAAACTCTACCTCAAGCTAGCTTAGATCGTTAGTTCTTTCCTTAAGATGATTTGTCAATATCTTCTCTCTCATTTATGCTTCTTCTTTCTGTGCTTCTATGTTGGCTTCCAAATGCTTCTTTTGATATTCAAGTTTTTCTTCGATCTATATGGCTTCTTCTAGCTAAGTTCCTAAGTTCTCGATGACCTGTTGGACTTTTTCAAAAATGAGAACACTTTCCTTTTGTTTCATCAATTATTTCTTGAGTGACTTGTTTTCTTCTCTTTATTTTCTTAGTTAATCTAAAGCACTAATTAATTTTGCTTCATAATTATCTTCCTTTTCAATTAGTTTTTCTGTCTCATGGCATTCTATTTCAAGATGTCTGAGTTTTTCACAATTAAAGAAAAGCAACATACCTCAGTTGATTATGTACTCTTCATCTTCTGAATCTGTTTGATATGGTGAACATATTTCGTCTTGATCTGTACCTGCATCTTCTTTGGCATTTTCTGAATCTGCAATGGGTGAAGAATATATATAATGTAACTTATCCAAAATTTCTTTGGATGATGAATATTTACCAACTTTTCTCTTACCAGATTAGGTAATCCTTCTTAGATGAAATCCATTGCTATTTTTTTATTCTTCTTCAATTCCTTCTTGGCTACAGTCTTTTCCCTTTTTGAACTATCATATCCTATAATGACTAATAGCCAAATAAAATACCCTTGTGTCTGTAAAAATACTTGCATCCTTCCACTCCACATATCATACTTTAAACCATTCTGACCATTGAAGAATGGTACTCCATTCTCGGAATAATACATGATCTCCTTCCAATGGTTAAATTGTTTCCTTAAGGAACCTGCTATGATACCAATTGTTGGATTACTGAGNAATCAATAATAGAGAAATTTAATCTTGTTTAACCATAAAATGAAAGTGTTATATCATTGTAGCATTATTTGTTGGATTACTGAGAGGGGCGGTGAATCAATAATAGATCAATTTAATCATTTTTCAACAAAAAATGCAAGTGTTATATCAATATAGAATTATCATCAAATAGTTCCAGAGTAAATAAACAATGAACAAATGAGCAATCACACACATACACAGTACACTAGTGTTAGTCATAGATAAGAGGATCAAAGATAGTCTTGTTACACATTTTATGTTGATGTTTGATGATGCTTACAAGGTTCTACATGATTGATGGTGAACTATTGGTTTTATTTGCGACATAATGGCAGATGGATAATTCATGTTATATGTGGGTTTCATTACCCTAAGCTCTAAATTCCATGTATGAATGGCTTGTATTCATTGTTATTACAATCTATTTGCACCATGATTTATTACATGTTACACTTGCACAAGACACATGTTACGCATAACAAGAGATAAAAGAAATATGGAATAAATCTAAGAGGAGCTATACTATACTATGCTATGCTATACTATGTTCAAATGAAATTAAAAGGATTATTTTTATTCCTAATGAGCAATGCTAGTGGCTATATGATTATTATTGAGTTATCCTTGGCACACTTGATATCGGGTGGCACATTTGGCAAGCAATGAATGTTAGTTTCAATGCATGGATTAATGGTTGGCTGGTTGTCGTGTGCTACGTAATTCAATGAGGGAGGATGGAAGCGACATGTAGTAAATTCACGTCACTCCATACCTCTCCCACTAGCCTTCACCCTAGCTTGTTTATTGTTCATTTGATTTTTGCTATGGTTAAGCTCCGATATTCAGGTGTGGAAGGAATTGTTCGACCAAGATCACAATTTTAAGGCCATTTGGTTACATGCATGTTTTTTTCTCCATCCATGAACTCACTTTGTTTATGAAATAAATGTTGGCTCAGTGATGTATTGGTATGTGTTTTTCTTGAGGCTGGAAACTGTGTAAAGTCGTGGTGTTTCTTTGGAATGGTTGTTTGTGTTATTCATTGCAAATGGAAAATTTGATGGTTGAAGTCAAAATTTCATTAACTGTTCTATGTGGTGAAAGTCGTGAAGGCTCTTTGTTGTCTTTATGGGTTTTTGTTGGAGGGTTTCATTCCATATGGACTTGTTGGTCATCTCCTCATAGTCCTTGCAACCATAGCTTGTTGTATGTGTTGTTATGGGGTTGTTGTGTAATTTTTGAACCACCTTTGGGTCACTTCATATCATTCTCCACCTGGTCATGGGCTTGTTTTATGTTATTGGTATCTCCACAATTGGTTATGGTGGCTATTATGCCAATAGGCTTGATTTAGGGTTGGTTTCTATTACCTGAGCTCTACATTTATATCAGCATTATTCAGCTTTTGGGGAGAACCACGAGGGTTATGCCCTGCATTTTCTTGGGGTTGTTTACTGGCCAATAAGGAACCTCTCCTCCTCTGTTCATAGTATTTTCTACCTGAGGTAGAATTGTCACCCTATCATACAAGTTAAGGGTTATAATGCATGTGGTTTCACCTTGCTTGTCTCAAGGGTTTCTCACCTACTGTCGATAAGGTCGACCTCCCGTCCCCCTATGTTGGTTCCACCAAGTGAACCCTTGATTATTCAGAGCCCGATTTTGATTAACTAAACCAGTTACACCCTGTTGGGTATTTTGTGACTTTCATGAGTTGGTGGAATAGCGTTGAAAGTGGTTTTGATTATTGGTATATAGTCATTGCATTATTTATTATGAAAGTTGAATCGATAGCTCAGCTTGTTTTAGTTGGTTGATTTGAGAAATGGAAATGAGGATATAGTCATTGCTTCCTTGTATTGTAACAACTCGATTGATAACTCAACATTTTTTTATGTTTTGATCGGGAGTAATTGGATATGTATAGTCACAAAAATGATTCTTTGTGTTATGCATTGGTATATGTGTTTCCTACAACATGGTATAAGTTGAAATGATGGTCGCTGTTACTGTGTGTTTAAATCACCCGATCATGATTATTGCAATTTAAAGTATTGATAGTTGTGGCTTGGCTATCCACTGTTTATGATTTATGGATATCATGCATCGTATCTTTTTATTGCACCATCAAAGATGGGCACAATATTTTTAGTAGTATGGTTTCATTGCAATTTAATTGTTAAATTGGTTGAAGGAATGGAATCAGGCACTTTTAAAGAGATTGTGTCTGTGTTTGATTTAAGGAACTAATTTATGGACAATGGTTATTGTTTTGATGTTGAACAGATATGAACCAAATTACTGTGTTCATTGGAATGTTGTTTCAAATATAAAATGGAAGAAATGAGAGGAAACAAAATTCTTATACAGGATGTTTGGGAGCCATATTGATTTTGAGTATGATGACACTATGTTAATTAAAAGGATTGAAGATTTAAATGTGGATAGTGAACAAGTGTTAACACACATTAATGGTTTAATTGATCACAATAATTGTTTAGTTGGTGTTGGATCATTTGCATTAAATACAAAATTGTTTTATGGATTACTTAATTGATTTGATGAACAATATCCGCTCTTTTCCCCTACCATTATTTCAATTTTCGCTAATTACAATTCCCCTCGCCTTCCCATATTCACTATCCACTCCCTGTGCCTAAAATTTAATTAAAGTTCATATAATTTTTGTATTATGACAGTTAAGGGATCGCAGGGATGAATTACAGTGATATATTCTTTTGGTTTACGATACAATTGATTGTTTGTTGTCTATGAGAAGTAATGATGATTCTCATTTTAACATTTTTCGCTCAATAAAACCCCTCACATATTCCAGAACCTTTGGTCACCCCCTGCTCATTGAAAATTATTAAGCAATTTGTATGGATTGGATTGCATGAGTTTGATATGTTGCTGAGATAAATTTTATTTCATATTTTAAAAGAGTTTTCATGTATGGTTGTTAAAGAAACTATTTGCTAATCAATTATGCATTTAGGAATGAGATTTTTTTAGCATAGGTAGCCATGGAAGAGGTAACCGAGGGAGATGTAATTGGAACAGGGGCCTTAAATGGCCAATATTCTCTATACACTTTGATGTAGACTCACAAGAGTTAGGCCAGCTATTTCAAGCTGGGTTTTTTAACTGGATTGGGAAAGGAGTGGTCCAACCTAGGCTCAAAAGGCCTCCCTTCCAAGCCCCACAGGTCCCTGGTATCCCTGTGCCTCCACATGTCTCACTACAACCTAAAGTTCCCAAGAATGACGGATGGAAAGAGATTGTCCACCCGAAAGTCTCCCAACATTGTGGCTGGCCTTACTTGGATTTACCTACTCCCTCGCCTATCAATTAATTTGTCTAAGGTTCCCCTATACACTCACTGGTTCAGTCTTCCCATGCAAGAAAAAGGTTGAAAACCGAGGCCCACCATTCCCTTGACAAAGGAAAAGTAATGGCTTCTCCTTCCTCACCCTCAAATGGCTATGATAAATCCATGTCCTCCCGCATGCATTTGAGAGACGCTTGCTCTCATGTGATCAACGAGATTATGCCTAAAGGCTCCACACAACCTAAGGAAAATTCAAAGAGATCAAAATGTGATAGAAACAACAAGGGAAGGATTTCCTCCCAGAGTGGGAAATATGTATTTTAAGTTTTTTTAATTTATTAATTGTTGAGAACAGTTGACTTCTGAAATTTTGGACAACACACTATTTTTGGATATATGGGTAATACATTTTGGTAACAATTTCAATTATCATTGAGATAAATTGTCAAATATGAATGTGATGATGGGAGTCACAAGGAGGGATGTTTTATTTGTGTTATGATTGTTAAAATATAAAGGGAGTCACAAGGGGTCCCACCTACTAGTTATTATTTATTTAAAAACCCTTATTATGATTTATTATTTCCCCCCCTAACTAAAAAGTTGGTTGAGTTTTAGTTAACTTAAATAAGGAAGTAGTTCAACTACTTCAACCAATTCTAATTTGCTTAAAGGAAAAAGTAAAGGGAGGAACATGAGGAGAATAGAAGGAGATGCAGACTAAGGTTTGCTCTTTGATTTTTTGTTGAGATAATTTAGTTTTCATTCATTCCTTAATTCATTAGAAGCCTAATTATTTTTTATGATAGTAAGGTCCTATTGTAGACAACAAGATTCAGGGATGAATTACATCATTCAGACACTTGTTTTTTAAGAGGTGTTGATCTATCTTTGATAGTCTATGTAGACTTGTCTAATTGTGAATTAGATTTCATGACTGACAAAGGCTACTGTGCAGAGTCGAGTGGGCAGCAATCTGTGGCAAGATGATCTATCTTTTAAAGTTCAATTTTTTATTTTATGTTAGAAGTCCTTTTGTATGTTTCATTGGGGACGTCTAAGTTTGACTTTGGTCCAAAACCTCCTTAGGAAATTTTGTAAAGAGAACGATTATTTGATGAATTGGAATGAAATAAATGATTTCTTTATGTCTCATCTGTTTTGACTATTGACTTGGTGTATTTACTTTTGTCTCTATATTTATTTCATCATATGATATGTTTAGAAAATTACATAAATAATGAATTTTTGCAGCAATCTTTTATTTATCAAAAAACAACCTAAGCACTTGTAAACAATACTCATGAATTAGGATATCAAATTTGATGGCTATAAACATAGGGTGATATTCCCGTCTATCTTTATTTAGACAATAAAGATATGAAAATGTTTGAGTAAGATCATTTCATATCTTTTCCTCAACATTTATTTGGCAACCATACTGGGGAGATCTTCAATATCTCTCTGGCTAATTTTTATTCTTGATTAGCATCAAATACATCTATTTTTTTGGATACTGATTCTTTGACTGTTTTATTTCTTAATGATTGTGCATGTTGCAAGGAATCCCAATATTTATCTAGGTATTCAAGATCAGACCATCATTGCTTTGAATTTGTTCAACACCATTTTAGACACTGCCAATACTCATGCTGAGCTTAATCATTCATGGGAATCAATTGAACGAGATATTAGTGCTCAACAACGTTGGGAATATAGATGTAGACAACCTAGAAATCAGTAGTAACCTTCTTTTTCCTCCAATTTTGGCCTTACTTTCATGTCCTTAGACTCTCGTGTTTCTATAAGAAGAAGAGGCTTATCACCTGAAATTAATCCTATTGCCAAAATATGAAGAAGGAGCGTTGTGTTATCAACCCAACAAAGTGAGCTAAGGAGAAATTTGTCTGATTCATCTAGTTCGTCTTTCTCTCCCTCACCTATCATCCACAAGATGGAATCTAGTGGTGGTTCTAGTGGCAATGGAAGTGCTTCCTCCTCTCAATATTCAACTTTGTCAAATATTGGTAGCTTATATAGCCACCATATCCCTTTCCAATCTACCACAAATCCCACCAAAGTCACTAAAAAGTATGGGCTTTTTCAGTTTTAAGAAGACGCCACAACCACACCATGTCATGTGTCCTCTCTTCTTAACCTAACACCTGCTACTCGTCCACTTCCTAAATTCAAAGAGCATCTCCCTAGTTTTTTGTGAAATAACACTATCACTACAAACGAACACTTGGTGACATTTTCTAATGCTTATCACAACATAGGAGCCAATGACAATGATACTTGCATGCACTTATTCATCAATTCCTTGGAAGGAAAGGCTATGGCCAATTTCTTTGACCTTCCTCCTAAGATTCTATCTACTTGGGAGGAGTTAGTTTATTGGTTCAAGTCCACCTATGGGAAATCTAAAATCCTAGCTGAGCAGTTACGAGAGTACAATAACATCGCCTAGAAGGATGGTAAAACCATCAATTCCTTCAACTTGTGTTTCACTAAGTTATACAATAAAATACATGAACTCATTCGACCTCATAACCAAGCTGCTTTCATGCATTACTACAATGCATTACCTTCTCCCTATCGCCATAGGATTGAGGAAAAATCCATTGATAACCTCGGTTCCGCTCTGCATACTTGTTTAGAGTATGAAGAACAACTCTAAAGAAAAGGTCTTCCCCAGGGAGAATCGGTTAAACAGAAAGACATGTCTGCCCTCTCACAACTAGTACAAGATATGAATAATCATATGATAGTGTATGTGAGAAAAGGAGTTGTCTCCCCTCTCACCCCTAGAGATTCATCCTCTTCTGCACCCCCCTTTAGAAACATGATTGAAAATAATTTTTAGCCTAAAGCTATCATGCCTCGAAGTTGGTGCAAATTTTGCGAGGAATGCCATGATGAAGCCACATGCGAGGTAAGGAAGAGAACCAAAGATAACATCTTTGGTAAAAGACTAGAAACTACCATTGTTGTCTTAGATTTTGCAGAGCCAGAAGATGTCATGATCATGAATACTAGGAACAAATCCTACACTCCCAAAGGAAAATATTATCCTCGAAATTCTTCTAGCCCAATCTCATCATCACCAGCTTCTACTGTTTAGGTTCCTGAAAATCAAGGAACAAATTCCCTTCTCCCCTCTTCCAAATACAATATTTTGAATCAGTTGGCCAACATAAAAAAAGATGCCACCCTCCTGGACATGGTTGTCGTCCTTGAACAACAGAGGCATCTAAAACAATTCATGGAAGGAAAATATTCCATTGTAGCGAACCTCTTGAAGAGGTGAATGAAGAGGTTTTGTCTATAAATAAAGTAGGTGTATATAACTTTAGATACCCTGTAAAAAATACCCCTTTTTATATTTCTGTAAATATTATGGATAAGATCGCCCATTGTTGCCTCATTGATGGCAGTTCGGGCCCAAGTGTGATGTCAGAGATTATTATGGAAGATCTAGGCTTGTATTGTACAAATGAAAAGGCCAGGAGCATGCTTTCTTATAATAGTCTACAAAAAACAACCATGGGTGAGATTAAAGATGTGACCTTAGTTTTGTGTGCACACCTTAAAATAAGGACAACCCTTAGCATTCAATTAATAGACATGCCAGTAAGCAATTACTCAATCATCTTAGGAAGATATTGGAAAGATTTGATGGGGGGATACCTCTCACTCGATGGGACACACTTATCCATTCCTCAGAATGGAAAAAACATTATAGTCCTTAGAGAGGGAAGGATTTCACCTTACATAGAAAGTGTTCCACAACCTAATGTGAACTATATCAAAGAGGACCTAGGGGTGTATTCCATATTTGTTGATGAAGATAATATCCACTTGGAATAGATTGATTTATATGATGGTATGTGGCACATGAACTTCGATGGTTCATTCTCTAGTGAAGGTAACAGAGCTGGCATAATCTTGTACTCTCCCGTGGGGAAAATTCATAACTTTTCTTACAAGTTGGAGTTTGCTTGAAAAAATAATGTCACTGAATTAAAAGTTTTGTTATTAGGCATTGAAAATGCCTATAATATTGGTTGTGGTCACTTTTCAGTCTTTGGAGATTCCAAGCTTGTTGTGAACCTTGTACGTAAGATATACTCTCCTAGAAATAAGTTGATGAAACAATATACCCAAACTGTTTGTGAACTTATACTTAACTTATTATCTTTAACATCACTCATTCTAATAGGGAATTGAACTCAATGGATGATTGATTAGCTATTTTTGCAGCCTCTCCTAATCAACAACTTCTTCCACATAGACCTTCTTGTACTTTTCAATCTCTATATCATCCACATATCCCTGACAATATAGAATCTTGGCAGGTCTTCCCTAGCGATGAGATCATATGTGCTTTCATTCAAAATGAACCCTATAAGCCCAAGGAAATCATATCCATAGAAGATAAAAATATTCCTAAAGGTTTGACTCCTCTAGATAGTTCGTTTTCATCGAGTGATGTAGGCAATAAAGAGAAATGAAAAGAAGAGGAGTCAAAAAGGAAGGTGAGTGAAACCATCTCCTTGAACATTAGGACACCCGAGTCTCCAAAGAATTTTAAAATAGGTGCCCAATGTTCTGATGAAGAGAAAATGAATTTTGTTGAGCTACTTGGTGAATTTCAAGATGTTTTTGCTTGGTATTATGAGGATCTTCGTGATTTTTATTCTGGTCTTATACAACATTCCATCCCCATCAAGGAAGGCATAAAATTAGTTAGGAAAAAACAAAGACCTATCAACCCTGCACAGGAAGCAACTATTCGAAAGGAGTTGGAAAAACTCTTGAAGGCTGGGATTATCTTTCCATTCAAGTATTCTGAATGGGTTTCCAATTTGGTTCCTGTTCAAAAAAAAACTGCTCCTATCAGATTATGTGTTGATTTTCACACATTAAATTGAGCTAGTACAAAAGATCACTTTCTTCTCCCTAACATGGAAATGATTTTGCAGCAAGTCCCAGGGTCACAGATGATGTCCTTACTTGATGATTTTTTCGGTTACAATCAAATCAAGGTAAAAAGGGAAGATAAATATAAAACCAACTTTATCACTAATTGGGGTACTGTGACTTATGAACGTATGCTTTTTGGCTTACCTAATGCAAGTACCACTTTTAAAAGACCTATACAAATAACTCTTGATGAATTGATCAGTGAAGTGATTCATATATATCTTGATGATCTAATTATGTATGTTAAAGGGAGGTTAATTACCTTGGAGTTTCAGGTCTTATATCTGGGTCCTTTCAAGATTGCTTTTGTCCTGGGTACTAACTCTTACATTCTAAAAGATTTACATGAGCAATTTATTTCCTATAGCACTAATGATTCTCACTTGAAACATTACTTGGAACCAACTTGAAAAGTTTTAACGTTGTTTGGATTTTCTGTATATTAGTATTCTAGTTCTTCTTTCATCTTCCCACTATTTTTCATTTCTGCTTTCTGCTTTTTTCTTTCCTTTTGAAAATATTCCTGATACTTTTACAATTCTGTCTTTTTTATTTTCTGTTGTTTTAAATTTTGTAATCTTAATTCTGTCATGATTTTTATTTCTTTTTCATATTTTAGTTTATTTTGGTCAAGAATAAGATGTTGGATCAGTTCTGCCACAGTGACACTCTTGCAATATATTGTTAGTCAATAACAATCAAGCTTACATAGCTGTTACGATGTTCCCCCTGAAAACATAATTGAATTTGTTATCTACTTTCATTGTTGTCTTATAAAGAATTTGGTTATCTCCCGCTTCTACTTTCCATTTCTTCATCCATTTGAGAATTTAAAAGAGCAAGTCCATAAAATTTTCTCCTTCAAGTAAAGGGAGGTTCTAGTTGAATGATTATGCATACATGGATAAACCCCCTCACACTTAAATTTTTTTATGAGTTACTGCCAAATTCCTAGTCATTTTTCCATTAAATCCATTCACTTCCCCCTATTGCATAATATTCCTAGTTATATCTCCTTGATATACTGTTCTTGGTCTATGAAACCACATGTTATGAGTTCTTAATCTATTGCAAACAGATTTCCCCGTGGAGTCGCTAGTTTGTTGGCGATAAAAATCACAACGAGGATTTCACCCACAAAGTATTGCTAAAATCCTATTATTTATAAGCTAGTGATATATATAATACTAGTAGGTGGGACCCCCTTGTAGATTATAGGATCAGAGATAGTCTTGTTACACATTTTATGCTGATGTTTGATGATGTTTACAGGGTTCTACGTGATTGATGGTGAAATATTGGTTTTATTTGTGACATAATGGCAGATGGATAGTTCATGTTATATGTGGGTTTCATTACCCTAAGCTCTAAATTCCATGTATGAATGGATTTTATTCATTGTTATTACAATGATGATGATGATGATTAATGTCCACTAAGACCTAATTGGTCTATCAGACCTTAAGAGGGTAAGTGATTACTTGTGATTCTTTATAATTTTGTTTCTGTGCTTGAAAAACATTAAGAGAAGCTTTCCAAGATCACCATATTGGCATGATGATTTATTACATGTTACACTTGCACAAGACACATGTTAGTCATAAAAAAAGATAAAAGAAATATGGAATAAATCTAAGAGGAGCTATACTATACTATGCTATTCTATACTATGTGCAAATGAAATTAAAAGGATTATTGTTAGTCCTAACTAGCAATGTTAGTGGTTATATGATTATTATTGAGTTATCCTTGGCGCACTTGATATATGTTATGGTATGTTTTGGAAATGGTTAATATGATATCATGTGACACATTTGGCAAGAAATGTATGTTAGTTTCGATGCATGGATTAATGGTTGGTTGGTTTTCATGTACTACGTAATTGAATGAAGGGAGGATGGAAGTGACGTTCAGTAAATGAAAGTCACTCCATACCTCTCCCACTGACATTCACCTTATCTTGGATATTGTTCATTTGATTTTTGCTGTGGTTAAGCTTCAATATTCATGTGTGGAAGGAACTCCTCGACCAAGATCGCATTTTTAAGGCCATTTGGTTACAGGTATGTTTTTTTTTACATCCATGAACTCGCTCTGTTTATGAAATAAATGTTGGATCGATGATGTATTGGTCTGCGTTTTTCTTGAGGCTAGAAACTATGTAAACTCGTGGTGTTTCTCTGGAATAGTTGTTTGTGTTATTCATTTCAAATGGAAAATTTGATGGTTGAAGTTGAAATTTCATTAATTGTTCTTTGTGGTGGAAGTTGTGAAGGCTCTATCTTTATGGGTTTTTGTTGGAGGGTTTCATTCCATATGGACTTGCTGGTCGTCTCCTCAAAGTCCTTGTAACCTTACCTGGTCGTATTTTTTGTTATGGGGTTGCTGTGAAATTTTTGAACCACCTTTGGGTCACTACATATCGTTCTCCACCTAGTCGTGGGCTTGTTTTAAGTTATTGGTATCTACATAGTTGGTTATGGTGGCTACTATTCCAAGAGGCTTTATTTAGGGTTGGTTGCTATTTCATGAGATTTTCATTTATATCAACATTATTCGGCTTTTGGGGAAAAGAACGAGGGTTATTCCCTACATGTTCTCGGGGTTGTTTATTGGCCAGTAAGGAACCTTTTCTCCTCTGTTCATAGTCTCTCCTACATGAGGTCGAAATGTCACGCTATCATATGAGTTAAGGGTTATAATGCATTCGATTCTACCTTGCCTGTCTCAAGGGTTTCTCACCTATTGTCGACAAGGTCAACCTCCAGTCTCCCAGTGTTGGCTCCATCGAGCGAACCCTTGATTATTTAGAGCCCGATTTTGATTAATTGAACTAGTTACACCCTGTCGGGTATTTTGTAACTGTCATGAGTTGGTGGAATAGTGTTGACAATGGTTTTTATTATTGGTATATAGTCGCTGCATTATTTATTATGATAGTTGAATCGATAGCTCAACATGGTTTAATTGGATGATTTCATAAATGGAAATTGGCATACAATCATTGCCTCCTTGTATTGTAATAGTTGGATTGATAACTCAACATTGTTTTATGATTTTATTGGGAGTAATTGGATATGTACAGTCACAAAAATGATTTCTGTTATGCGTTGGTCTGTGTGTTTCCTACAACATGGTATAAGCTGAAATGATGGTTGTTGTTACTATGTGTTTAAATCGCCCAATTAGGATTATTTCAATTTAAGTATTGATAGTTGTGGCTTGGCTATCCACTGTGTATGATTTATGGATATCGTGCATTGTATAATTTTATTGCACCATCAGAGATGGGAAAGAGATTTTTAGTAGTATGGTTTCATTGCAATTTAATTGTTAAATTGGTTGAAGGAATGTAATCAGGCATGTTTTAAAGAGCTTGTGTCTATTTTTGATTTGAGGAATTAATTTATGGACAGTGGTTATTGATTTGATGATGAACAAAGTTGAAACAAATGACTATGTGTTCATTGGAATTTTATTTCAAATATAAAATGGAAGAAATGAGAGGAAACACAATTCTTATACAAGATGTTTGGGAGGCATATTGATTTTGAGTATGATGATACTGTGTTGGTTAAAAGGGTTGAATATTTAAATGTCGACAGTGAACAAGTGTTAACACACAGTAATTTTTTAATTGATCTCAGTAATTGTTTAGTTGGTGTTGGATCATTTGCATTAAATACAATTTTTTTTTATGGATTGCTTAATTGATTTTACGAACAATATCCGCTCTTTTCCCCTACCATTATTTCACTTTTTCGCTAACTACAATTCCCCTCGCCTTCCCATATTCACTATCCACTCCCTATTCCTAAAATTTAATGACAATTAATATAATTTCTATATTATGATAGTTAAGGGATCACAAGGATGAATTAAAGTGATATATTCTTTTGGTTTACGATACAGTTGATTGTTTGTTGTTTGTGAGCAGTAATCATGATCTTTTCCTCCTCATTTTAACATTTTTCTCTGAATACAACCCCTCGCATATCCTAGGACCTTTGTTCACCCCCTGCTCATTGACAACTATTAAACAATTTGTATGGACTGGATTGCATGAGTCTGATATGTTTCTAAGCCAAATTGTATTTCATATTTTAAAAGATTTTTCATGTATTGTTGTTAAAGAAACTATTTGCTAATCAATTATGCATACACGAATGAATTTTTTCAGTAGAGGTAGCCATGGCAGAGGTAACTGAGGGAGAGGTAATTGGAACAGGGGCCCTAGAAGGCCAAGATTCTCTATACACTTTGATGCAGACTTGCAAGAGTTAGGCCATCTATTTCACGATGGGTTTTTAAATGGATTGGGAAAGGAGTGGTCCAACCTAGGCCCAAAATGCCTCCCTTCCAAGCCCCACCGATCCCTAGTATCGTCGTTCCTCCTCATGTCTCACTACAACCTAAAGTTCCCAAGAACGATGGATGGAAAGAGATTGTCCACCCGACGGTCTCCCAACATCGTGGCTGGCCTAATTTGTCTTTACCTGCTCCCCCACTTATCAATCAAATTGTCCAAGATTCCCCTGTCCACTGACCAGTTTAGTCTTCCCATGTAAGAAAAAAGGTTGAAAATTGAGGCCCACCATGCCTTTGACAAAGGAAAAGCCATTGTTTCCCCTTCCTCACCCTCAAATGACTCTGATAAATCTATGTCCTCCCGCATGCATTTGAGAGAAGATTGATCTCAAGTGATCATTGAGATTAGGCCTAAAGGCTCCACACAACCTAAGGCAAATTCATAGAGATCAAAAGGTGACAACAACAACAAGGGAAGGATTGCCTCCCAGAGTGGAAAATATGGATTTTAGGTTTTTATTTATTTATTAATTGTTGAGAATAATTGTCTTTTGAAATTTTGTACAACAAACTATTTTTGGATATATGGGTAACATATTTTGGAAATAATTTCAATTATCATTGAGATAAATTGTCAAATATGGATGTGATGATGGGAGTCACAAGGAGGGATGTTTTAGTTGTGTTATGATTTTTAAAAGCTAAAGGGAGTCACAAGGGGTCCTACCTACTATTTATTATTTATTAAAAAACCCTTATTATGATTTATTACTTTCCCCCCTAACTAAAAAGTTGGATGAGTTTTAGTTAACATAACTTAGGAAGTAGTTCAACTACTTCAACCAATTCTAATTTGCTTAAAGGAAAAAGGAAAGGGAGGAACAAGAGCATAATATAAGGAGAATCATACTAAGGTTTTCTCTTTGAGTTTTCGTTGATATAATTCAGTTTTCATTCATTCCTTAATTCATTAGAAGCCTAATTATTTTTTATGATAGCGGGGTCCTATTGTAGACAACAAGATTCAGGGCTTAATTACATCATTCAGACACTTTTTTTTCATAGGTGTTGATCTATCTTTGATAGTCCGTGTAGACTTGTCTGTTTGTGAATTAGATTTCATGACCGACAAAGGCTATTGTGCAGAGTCAAGTGGGCAACAATTTGTGGCAAACTGATCCAGCTTTTAGAGTTCAATTTTTGATTTTTTGTCATAAGTCCCTTTGTATGTTTCATTGGGGACATCTAAGTTTTACTTTGGTCCAAAACTTCCTCAGGATATTTTGTAAAGAGAACGATTCTTTGATGAATTAGAATGAAATAAAGGATTTCTTTATGTTTCATATATTTTGATTATTGACCTGGTCTCTTTACTTCTGTCTCTATATTTATTTCAACATCTGATATGTTCAAAAAATTACATAAATAATGATTTTTTCAGCAAGCTTTTATTTATAAAAATAGAGCCTAAGAACTTGTAAACAATACTCATGAATTAGGATATCAATTTTGATGGCTATAAACATAGGGTGATATTCCTGTCTATCTTTCTTTAGCCAAGCAAGATCTGAAAATGTTTGAGTAACATCATTTCATATCTTTTCCTCAACATATATCATAATTCAAACTCTTATGTTCCTTTGAGATATCTAAAAATCCTTTTCACTGCTAATACATGTGATTCCTTTGGTGTTTCTTGAAATCGTGCCACCTATCCAACTACCTCCCTTACATCTAGTCTGGATGTTGTCACATATAGTAAAATACCAATCATTGACCTATATTGCCTCTGGTCTATAGACTTTGAATCATCATCTTTTCTCAACTTGCAACTGGTTTGCATAAGAGTGGTAACTAGTTTGCAATCTTCCATTCCTAACCTTTTTAGCATTTCTCTAATATACTTGGTTTGAGAAATAAAAATTCCTTGGTTCCTTTGACATATCTTTATGTAGAGATTGTTGTCTGCACTTCCTTTCCATATTTTGTAGGGAATTTTTTCATTATTGTTTATGATCTTTACTCTGTTTTGAATGTGAACTGTTGTATGCACTGCATGTGTCTAAAAAATGTCTTTCAATTTGGAATCCATTAGCATTGTTCGAGCCATTTCCTATGTAATTATCATCCATTATGATAATGTTATTTTGTCTCTGAACCAATATATTAATCCATTCTCTCGTCCACTGTCATATATTTTTCCAAACCTGCTAATTATTCTTACGAATCCATCTCTGTCCATACTATCCAAGACTCTACTTGTGCAACTGCCCATAATGTTGTCCCATTTATCACTATACTATCATGAAGTCTTTATTAATCTATCAAAATGTACTTCTGCTAACCGACTGTTCTAGATCTGTCTTCTCAAACTCTGCAAGCTGCTTGATGGATGGTTCTTTGGTCTGTCACAACTATAACATAGACTCCCCCTGTCTAATATTCATATTACCTGGGACAGTCTAAAATGGATAGCTTAGAACAGTTCCTTCTCTGACGTGTATTCATCATCATATTCATTGGTAGATTCATCATCATCTTCATTGGTAGATTTATCATCTCTTTGAGCTATGACTTCTTTCTTTCTGTCTGTGGATTCATATTTTACTATAATGACTGAAAGTACAATCTCTTGAACTTGTTCCTTATTTACTTGTCATTCTTTTATTTAAGTTATTTTCCAAACCTTTATGTATCTGACATCTTTCTTTTTCTCTGTAGAATTTTCTTCATCTTGTTTTATTTCCAATCTTGCGATCTCTAGGACCTGGTATTTTTTCACTTGTTCTTAATTTTTTCTTACCCACACTTTCTTACATTTGATATCCGTGTTCTCTTTCATGGAAGTATCGATCATGCTTCTAAAATCACGAGCTATGTGTCCATAGTTATGCATTTGTAAGATTCAATGTTACGTGGGGCCACATAGGCATTTCTTGCTTGAACATTTATTTTATAATCCCTGCAATCTACAACCTTATGTCCAAATTTATCACAATAAAAACAATGAACATAAAAGAAATTTGCATACCTAGGAGTGAACGATAGTCTTTGTGGTGTAGTCCTTTCGAATTTCTGCCTTGGTTGATCATGATCATGATTGAAGATTCTTTGTGGCTTGAACATGGATGGTCTTCTTAAAGATGTATCTTTATTAGTTTTCTTAGATTCTGGTTGACCATTATTCCTTCCTTTGAGTACTTCTTCATAACTCTTTCTATTTTCTTCATTCTTCCTTTCTAGTAAGGTAGAGTGCTTCTCTTAATTCTATACAACTCATGTGGATGTTTTTGTCTCTTCAAAATTCTTGTTGAGCTTGACAATTTTGACTTTTAGTGTGACAACTTCTTCTTCAAGATTCTCAACCTCTTCTTCTTTCTTCATTATCTGAGACTTAATGACCTCTTCTATTCTCTTTGCTTCTTCAAGTTGGATTTTCAATGTAATTATTTCTTCTTCTAGTCTTCTCTCTTGTTGACCAAACTATTCCTCAAGTTGGTTTAAGTCATTGTTTCTTTCCTTGAGATGATCCATCAATATATTTTCTCTCTTTTCTGCTTCTTCCTTTTGTGCTGCTATGTTGGCTTTTAAAAATTTCTTTTAATATTCTAGAGTTTATTCAATTCTTTTGGCCTCTTCTAGTTGAGCTCTTAAATTATTGATGGCCTGCTGATCTTTTTCGAAACCTTGAAAACTTTCCTTTTTCTTCATCAATTCTTTCCTAGATGAATTGTTTTCTTCTCTTTATTTCTTTAGATATTTAATTGCATTGATAATTTTTTCTCTATAATCAACTTCTTCTTCTTCATACTCTTCCTCTTCTGAATCTATCTGACAGTATGAGAATATTTCTTCTTGTTCTATATCTACATCTTCTTTGTCATTTTCTGAAGCTGCGATGGGTGAAGAATATATGTCATGTAACATATCCCAAAGTTCTTCGGCTTATGAACATTTACCAACTTTTCTTTTATTGGATTAGGTAATCCTTCCCAGATAAAATCCATTGCTATTTTGTTAGTCTTCTTAAATTCCTTCTTGGCTACAGACTTTTCCCTTTTTGAACTATCATATCCTGTAACAACTAATAGCCAAATATAATGTCCATGTGCCTATAAAAATACTTTCTTCCTTCTACTCCACATCTCATACTTAAAACCATTATGACCATTAAACATTGGTACTCCCTTCTCAGAATTATCCATGATCTCCTTCCAGTGGTTAAACTGTTTCCTGAAGGAACTGACTCTGATACCAATTGTTGGATTACTGATAGGGGGGGTGAATCAGTAATAGAGCAATTTAATCCATTTTCACCATAAAATGCAAGTGTTATATCAATGTATCATTATCATCCAATAGTTGCAGAGTAAATAAACAATGAAAAAATAAGCAATCACACACATACACAATACACCCGTGTTTTGTGTGGAAACCCAAAGTGGGAGAAAACCATAGAATGATTTTTATTATATGTCTTTAATAACTACATTCATTGGAAGCACCAACTTCCTTTGTTTTCTAGCTACAACTGGAAGGAGGCTCCAAACCCCTAGTTTCTCAAGCTACAACATGAAGGAAGATCCAACTCCCCAATTCTTTGGATACAACCAAAAGGAGGGTACAACCCGCTATGTTCTCCGACTACAACCGGAAGGTGGCTACAACCACCTGTCCTTGCCCTATCCAACCACCATGACATATAAGTAGAATGATGGAACCACTGTCATACTATCACTATGAGATATAATGTTGTAAACCTGTACCAATCAACCTGCACCAAACAACTTGTACCAATAACCTGAATCATGCATCAACCATGCATCAACCTGTACCTCAATTGATAATCAACTTGTACCATAAAAAAGTGCATCAACCATGCACCAAAATGTACCAAACAAACTGTAGTCAACTTGTACCATAAGCAAGTGCATCAACCATGCACCAACCTGTACCATGAACAAGTGCATCAACCATGCACCAAACCTATACAAATAACATGTCACAACAACCTATCCAAACAACCTATCACAACAACCTGTCTCATCAATATTATCAACCAAATCAGATCTACTCACCAAGATCAATCACTATGACAACTCTCAAAGATGTTCATCAACCAAGCATAACACAACAACTCATAATCATCACCAAGATCAATATGTGCTTCTAATAATATACCAATACAGGTATGCTACATCATCCATAAACCATGTGTCAACAATACTACTTACAAGTTCCTCCAACCATGTACCAAGTATGTACCAATCATGTATCAACTACTCATCAACTATGACTCATCAGGATGTACCAACATCATCAACTATACACCTCTTGTATGTGCCAACTCATCAACTACTTGTCTCAACCATGTACCCAACATGTACCTCAACCAAAATCCCTCATCAATTTCATCATTCAAATCTAATTTTTAACTCTGTAATAGACCTGGTGTATATGATCACATACCTCCAAACTGTTGGAAATACTAATACAACTGAGAGGGGGGGTGAATCAGTTGTTTATAAGCTTAAACAATTTTACACCTTCTTAAAAATTATTAATATTTCTTCATGTGTTATCAAGCAACATACAGCATATGGACAGTAAGAGTAAAAATCATCAGTCACACATAAAATACACACA
>SNQJ01S0124240.1:14460-24515 GCA_010110895.2 Picea sitchensis | reverse complement strand
GAAAATGTCTCCTTGGTATATATAGGAGACTAGGAGGTATAATTACAACTAATGGCCTAAATCCGACATAAATAAAATAACATTACTAATATAATATGCCCCAATTAAGGGGTAATGAGCCAATATTAGGGCTTAACAGTTGCATCTATCTAGAATATGAAATAGTATATCTAAGAAAGGAGTTGGAAAAATCACATACCAACATGAGATTAAAAAAGAGCTCCACAATCTTAGATTAAATCCTGAATCATCAAAGATCACCATTTGACAAGACTAGTCTTGGGTATAGTGAAAAGAAGAAGGATGATAATGAAGAAGCCTCAACCTCTTCAAAATAGACAAGTGAATAAAGGACCAAGAGTTATGCTGATATAATCAAGAACTCTACCAAGGTTGAAGACAACAAGAAGGAAGATCAATATGTTCCATAGAAGAAAAATCTTCCTCCCAAGGATATATTTGAGAAGCAGATACTAAAATTATTTCTTTGGCTATTGTTTCTCATGCAATGGTTTTGGTCATAAGGAAATATATTGTAGAACAAATGTAAGAGATCATTATACGAGGAATTACAATAAAGATACCCAAGGATTCTCAAGGAGAAATTACAACTCATTCTCTCCTTTGCTGAAATATAAGATCATATGTTATAATATTTTGGGAATTTAGCAAAATTCTGCAGATAATTTCAGAAAAGATCAGAAAGAGGAATCCCCAAAAACCATGAAAATAAATTAGGAACAAAGGAAGAAAAATAGAGAAAAATATTGTTTCTTTCAAGTTGCACTTCATGCACAAAAGAATTAGGATAAGTGGGTCATTGACAGTGGGTTATCTATCCACATGATAGGAGATAGAAAAACGTTTATTACCTTGAAGAAGAATGAATGTTCTGTTACGTTTGGAGACAATGACAAGTCAAAGATAGTTGGAAAAGGCACTCTTAGTATTGAAAATGAAAGAGCTAAAGTCAAAAAGGTTCTTTGTGTTGAAAAATTGAAAGATAATCTTCTTAGTGTGAGCCAATGTGAGCCAGATGTGTGACCAAGGACACACACTAAATTTTGACTCTTGAGAATGTGAGATTAGAAAAGAAAATTCATGCAAGATGGTTGCAGAGGCAATAAGGAACCCAAACTATGTATACGTCCTCGATGAAATTAATGGATAAAATTATTCATGGGGTATATATATGAAATTTGGGTGTGTCATAAAAGAATGGGTCATATGAACTTTAAAAACTTGGTAAAAATTAGTACTAAACAAGAAGTAAGAGATATGTGAAAGATCCAAGCCATTGGAACTTGTGCATACATATCTTTGTGGAACAACATGAACAAAAATCCCGCAAGAAGAAATCTATTTTATGTCTCTCATTGATGATTATATAGGAATGACTTGGGTTCCCTTTCTCAAAAATAAATCTTAGGCATTTAAAAAGTTCAAAGCATTCAAAGCTTTAGTTGAGAATGATAATGGTCTAAAAATCAAATGCTTAAGGTCATGTAAAGGAGGTCAATTAACATCCAATGAATTTGAAGAATTCTATGAGACCCATGGAATAAAATGAAAGTATTAAGCGGGAATAACTCCTCAACAAAATGGAGTAGTTGAAAGGAAAAACATACATGTAAAAGAAATCGCCAAGACAATGTTAAATGAAGTAAAACTATCATACAATTTTTAGAGAGAAGCAGTTTAGAAAATTTTCTACATTCTAAACCGAGGGAAAATTAGAGTCAACAATGACAAGACACCCTATGAATTATGGAAAGGTTGACCAACATCTATCAAACACTTCAAAATATTTGGAAGCAAGTGTTTCATCAAACAAGATGTTGAGGATCTAGGAAAGTTTGACTCAAGAGAAGATGAAAGAATTTTTCTTGGATATTCATCAGGAAGAAAATCCTATAGATGTTACAAAAAAATACCACAGAATATTATTGAAAGTGTTAATTTCATAATAGATGAATAACTACCACACAAGAACAAATTGGAAGTATAACAAGTGGATTACAAAAAAGAAGAAGATGAATCATATGAAGAATAAGAACACAAAATTGAAGAAGAAGAAGAAGAAGAAGAAACATAACACCAAGATACACAAACACCATCCAGGTTTGTGCAGAAAAATCATCCTGAACATTTAATTCTTGGTGATAAAAATGCTCAGACTCAAACTAGGAGAAAAATGACAAGCAATTACGAATAGGGAAATATCTCTTTACTATCCAAAATAGAGCCTAAATTATTTGCAGAAACCAGTAATGAGTAACATTGGATAAATTCTATGGAAGAAGAGTTAAACCAATTTGAGAAAAAATAGACATGGGAACTTTTCCCAAGACCCAATGATAAAAATGTGATTGGTAAAAAGTGGGTATTCAAAAATAAGCTAAATGAAGATGCAAGAGTTGTAAGAAATAAATCAAGACCGATCTGTAAAGGGTATGCTAAGTCGAAGGTATTGAATTTGAAGAAAACTTTGCTCTTGTTGCAAGACTAGAAGCCATTAGAATGTTTTTTCCATTTTCAAGCTTCAATAATTTTAAGGCGTATCGGATGGATGCCAAGTCAACATTCTTAAATGAATATTTAGAGGAAGAAGTGTACATTGAATAACCTGAAGGATTATTAATGTCAAAAAATGAAGATTAAGTTTGCAAATTTAAGAAAGAAATTTATGGATTAAAGAATGCTCCCATAGCATGGTACTCAAGACTTGACAAGTACTTGTAGCAACAAGGTTTTTGTTGGAATATTGAGAGAGGGGGAGGGGGTGAATCAATATGAGCACTTTTATTACTTTTAACCACAATGTATATTCTTCAACAATGTTCAACAATTTATCCTTAGCATTCAATAGATATCATCAGTAGTATAATAATAAGAAATATCACATCAAATGCACAATACACCATAATTTACGTGGAAACCCAAATGGGAGAAAACCACATAATTCATTTATTATATGTCAAAAGAATAAATTCATTGGAAGCACCAACTTCCCAATTTTCCAACTGCAATTGGAAGGACGATACAACACCCTGTTCTCAAAATCCAACCTGAAGGAAGATACAACTCCATGAATTCTATGGCTTCAAATAGAAGGAGGCTACAACCCCCTGATTACTCCAGCACCAACCGAAAGGTGGATACAATCACCTATCCTTATCCCCTCTTACCACCCTGAAATATAAGTGTAGACCGACTGTAACTACTACTGTCACTGCACTGACACAATCAGCCTGTCACTTTCTCTGTCATTGTCAACCTGTCATAGTCTCATAATTAATCAACTAGATCCTATACCATACTATGGATAAATTGTATACCAACATGTGGATCAATCATGTACCAAAATATATGCCAAGTGTAGATACCATAACATCAATAATGAGTATCCAATCATATATCAAATCATGTACGAAATAATAGAACATCAATCATATGAAGAACCTATACCATATGCCATCAACATGTATAGACTTGTACCATATCATCAATGGATTCCATTAAAGAACCAATGCATGTCCTTCATGTATATTTCACCCTAGATCAAGGGTATCCCTCAACCATAAACAACCATCTCAAATATATGAATCACAACAACCATATCATAGACTAAACTAGATATAAGAGTAATCCTCACTCAAGCACATAGGCAAGTTGTACCATAACCATGTGCCAATACCAAACATGCCAAATATGCCTCAAGCATCCACCATATGATAACCAAACATTACCTTCAAAACAAGTAAAAAAACATACCAGTACTTATGTAGTTGACTTTATACACTGAAATGATAACCTGGAAGCTATACTTTGATCTAAGGGACCTAAAACAAGCATTTCCCCCAAACTTGTCTTTTCCTCATGGGAATAATACATCTTGTCATGCAAGGCCTTTTGTTAGAAATACTGGGAAACCCACGGGGTCCTCATGGGAAACCCTATACTTGACCCATAGGGATCAAGTAACTTAGGGTTTCCTCATAAATCCTACTCTCCTATGCAACCCCGATACTTTTGCACTCTTCCTTACTTCACAACCTCACAAATTACCATCGCAACCTTAGCCAAAAGATCACTAGTTCACAAGAAAGATGATAAATGAATAAGTGTGTTTATGTATTTGTGAATGACTCCTTGAGGTTTATTTATACTTTTGCTAGGTAACCTATCTCCTTAAACTTATGAATTCTAGAGTTTTCTTGTTACAACCACTTTACCCTTTCATTAAAGATATGTAACCAACTAGGGTATTCTTGACCATTCTTGGGGACTTCTAACTTCACAAGGCCATAAATCCTCAACCGTGAGGAGATACGTGGTGTACCACCTATCACCGGAAATGGAATGATGAGGAATATCCATCCATGAGTGAGTTACCTTAGTTTACTATGTTCTTCATGACCTAATTCCATGATCAACTATGGGATCCTTAACCATAATTAGGGGTTTCTTGTAGACTTCTTCAAAGTGTCTTCCTGTGAGGTCCATGCTTAGAGATACGTCATAAGGGGACCACTTTGGAGACTTTTCCAAATACACCCATCAAATCATTTGACATCAATCCACTACTCGTTGACATCAATGACAACCAATTGTCCAACAATATCCCCCTTTGGCATTGATGGAAACAATGATGGGATGGGAACACTCATGCTCCTTCTCATGCTCCCCCTGTGATCATTTCTCCCCCTCTGACCATCGCTCCCCCCATCTCTATGCATATGTTCTTTCTCTCCATCTCCATGCATCTGTTCTTTCTCTCTCCCCCTTTGACATCAATGGAAAATGGTAACTTCCCGTTGGGGATGACCCCCCTTTCTAAATTGTCCTTTGGTATGCTCCCCCTATTTGAACTATTCATTTACTCTGTGTGGTGCTTCCATGTGAAAATCCATGACATATATGAAAAGCATTCAAAAATCACTATGGGGTAGAAAATACTCCAAGTTTTTGTCAAATATACTCAAAGGCCTCCCTTGGAAGGGGTTTGGTGAAGATATATGCAATCTTCTCTTTTGTCCCAACATACTTGACCATGATGTTCTTCTCTGAAACCTATTCTCATATAAAGTGAAACTTGATCAGAATGTTTTTCGTCTTGGAGTGCATCACTAGATTCCTTGAGATAATTATGGAACCAATGTTATAAAAAATTATCGGATCATCATACTCAACCTATATATCCTTCAAAGTTTGTTTCATCCATAGAACCTGAGTACAACATGTTGTTGCTGCAATATACTCTACTTCTGCTATAGAAAAAGATATTGATGACCGTTTCTTGCTTAACCATGATACTAGACACTCACCAAAGTAGAAAGTTGATCCACTTGTACTTCTTCTATCATCAATGCTATATGCCTAATCTGCATCTATGTAGGTAACAAGAGATAAATAATTCCCTTTTGGATACCATAATCTGAACTCTTCAGTACCTTTTAGATATCCAACTATCCTCTTCACTACCATAACATGTGATTCCTTTGGTTCTTCTTGAAACCTTGCAACTTGTCCAATTGCCTGCATAACATCCGGTCTAAAAGATGTCACATAGAGTAGGATGCCAATCATCGATCTGTACAGTTTATGGTCTACATCTTTAGAATCATCATCGTTACTTAACTTTCAATGGTCTTGTTAGTTGTACTGACTGGTTTTCAATCTTCCATTCCAAACCTTTTTATCATTTCTCTGATGTACTTGGTCTGAGAGATGAATATACCTTTGTTGTTTTGACATATCTATAGTCCCAAGAAGAAATAAAAATCTCCAAATAATGACATATCAAACTCATTCTGCATGTGTTTGGAAAATTTCTGACTCATCCTATCATCATCACTTCCAAAAATAATATCATCAACATAAAATTCAATTAACATGATACTATATTAATTTACCTTTATGTAGAGAGTGTTGTCTGCATTTCCTTTTCTGAACCTTTGCTACTGTAAGTATCTATCCAGTCTTGAATACCATGCTCTGGGGTCTTGTTTGAGACCATATAGTGCCTTCTTCAACCTACAAACATAGTTATCATTTTCTGACACATGAAATCCTTTTGGCTTCTCCATGTATACTTATTCTTCTAACTCTCCATTTAGGAAGGCTGGATTTACATCCATCTGATACACTTTGATATTTTTGGAACATGCATAAGCTAGAATCAACTTGATTTCTTCCATTATGGCAACCGGGGAAATTTTTTCTTCATAATCTATACCTTCAACCTGAGCATATCCTTTACATACCAATATTTCTTTGTTCCTGGTAACTTGTCCATCCTCGTTCAATTTGTTTCTGAAGACCCACTTAGTAATGATCACATTTGTGTTCTTTAGCCTTGGAACTAGTTTCCAAGTGTCATTCTTCTCTATCTGATCTAACTCTTCATCCATATCTTTGATCCAGTATTCATCCTTGCTGCCTTCTTCAAAACTGCTTGGCTCAATTGTCGATAATCGTGCTAGGCTTTGTTGTTCTAGTGAATGCATTCTTCTTCGAGTTTTAACTCTTGCTTCTTTATTTCCAATGATCTATTCTAAAGGATGTTTTTTTTGCACTCGTTTGCTAGGTGTCTTTGCAGGTACCTTAATATCTTTGTGTTCTTGATATTCTTTTGGCTGCTCTTCTTCTTCATCTGATTCTTCCTCTACTTCTTCTTATTTCAAATCTTCTTCGTGATCCCGTTCCACTGAATCTTTGATTATTTCTTTTAACTTTCATCCATCTGTCTCTTCAATCGTCATATTGATGATTTCCACTATTCTATTTATCTTAAGTTGAAACATTTTTATTCTTTTATTTTTCTTGATTACCCAACTAATATTCCTTTATCAACTCGAGAGTCAAATTTTCTAATCTTTGCATCTTCTCCCTTGATATAGCATTTGCTTCCAAACAATCTAAGATGCTTCACATTTTCTGGTCTTCCTTTCCAGATCTCGTAGGGGGTCTTATCACTTTTATTTCTGAGAATTCCCCTATTCTGGATATGAACTATTGTATGTACTACTTGTACCTGAAATACGTCTTTCAACTTGGAGTCTTTCAACATGGTTTTGGCCATTTCTTACATTGTTTTGTTCTTCCTTTCAAAAACCTGATTTTGCTGAGGTGTCCTGATTGTTCAGAACGGTCTCTTTATCACATGTTCGCTACATAAATCTATGAATTCATTTGATGTAAAATATCCTCCATTGTATGATCTCAAACACTTGATTTTTATTCTATTTCATTTTCGACCATTTTGTTGTATATATTGAAGTGTTCAAATTCTTTTGAATTCTTCCTAAGAAAAATAAAACTGTATTCATCCTTGTATAGACATCAACCAATAGCATAAAGTAGAATTCTCCATTCAATTCCTTTGTTCTTGTTGGTCCACGAAGATCTGTATGTACAATATCTAGTGGTTTTGTTGTGGATTATTACTTTGATTTGAATTTGGTCCTGGTTTGTTTTCCCTATAGACAATGCTTGCATAGAGTGTTTTCTAGCTTCGAGATCTCAAGCATTTATCTTACTGCTTCCCTTATATTTATTTTGGCAAGATTATCAAAATTTGTGTGACCCATTATTTTTTTCCAGAGCCAACTTTCATCATCCTTTCCTAGGAAACACCTTTCCTTTCCAATTTAATTTAGTATATATATGTTTCTTGGAGTTCTTTTAAATGTAGCCACTAATTTTACTAATCTTGCTTTCCTTATCTCACATTTATTTGATTCAAACACAAGTTTGTGTCCTGGATCACATATTTGACTTACACTTAGTAGATTGTGCTTCATGTCTTCGACTAATAGTACATTTTCTTCCTTGGCATCCTTGCTTCTAAGCTTGGTTGTACCCTTTCCTATAATTCTGGTTGAGTTTTCATTTCGAAATGAAACAGATCTATCTCTTTCTTTTTCCAGAGTTAGAAATATGTCCTTATCACATGTCATGTGCTTTGAGAAACCACTGTCAACATACCATCCAAGTTTCTATTATAATATAATGTATGTGCTCGTTTAACCATAGACAATATCACTATTATCACCCAACCATAGGCCGAAGCCACCCTCGATCACCTTAACCTTGATAGAGAATCATTCTGGAAGAAAACCCTAGTCTAGATAGCCAAACAAAGGTGGCACACCTTTCTCCAAGGATATAACACCAAGAAAGAGTAACAAGTGTTGATAAGAGAGTCCAAACCATAACCAAGAGAGAGTCCAAGATAAAACTGAAATCTTCTAGTTGCAGCAGCTGCAACAACAACTCTCCTCCAAACTTGCGCACAACTGGTCAACTACAGTGCACASAAGTGTTGCTTCTGCAGTTCCAAGAATGCCTATGAGAATGAAGACTGGCCTCCTGTATTTATACTAAAACTGGMAAACTGTCTAGGTCAACTTCTCATTCTGGGTGCCTATTTACTTAGTATATAATATTTCCTTTAGCTGACTTCTTCTCTTGGAGGCTAATAACCTAATACAAATTATCCTCTTGAGTCGACTTGTCTTCTAGGGTTATTAGCCAACTAATTAGGGTTTCTTCTTGATTACCAGAATATTCTATTCTTGTTAGGTTTACACATAGAGGTAAATACCTCCTGCAACTACCATAATATCAACACTCCCTCCTAGCTAGGGAGGTATTTTAAGGTAATGGTCTTGATAAAAAACATACCATTCACCTGGTAGCATCAACATAGTCGTCTAGACTATCTCATGATTAGATCATCAACACCATCATCGCTATCAGTGTCATAAACTGCATGAACTCTCGGAACCATACTCCATTTGAGTAATCAGACATGATACTGGATAAGTCACTGACTCCACAGAGTGACACAAGAGCCATTCTTCTAATTCAGGCATATGTCCTAGAAGAATAAATGTTTTGAACCATTTTTTCATCTTGGAAATCTTTGTCCACTGATCATCGATCTAGATGATAATCATTTCCAACACTACTGATAGTATTCAAGGTGATCAGAACAATTTCATTCAATAGAACACAAATGTGTCTATCCATAGTAGTACACAACTACAATTCAGTGGTACACTACTACACCAAGTAGCACACAGATACTTGATCAGTGACATATAGTCACAATCAGTGGAACACATCCACTATAGTAGTATACATCTAATGTCCAGAGACATACTGTCTCCATAACAATCATATCATCTGATATCAACCTGCACAAAAAACATTGTTATGATACATAAACTAAATCATTTGGGCCATTCTTCCACTCACATCTATGAGATATGGAAGATAATATTCCCTAAGAAAGTAAAACATAAACGATAAGTTATCTTGACTATTCTTCTCAAGAAAGGAAGAATAATTGTCCTGATTTCCAAGCCTGGACCATTCACCTATCTAGGCCATTCCTCTGGCACTAAACAAAGTGCAACCTGGAGAGAATGAATCTGCCCTAGGGAATGCCTATCCCTGATTGTTGAATCTGGACCATTCGTCTATTTGGGCCATTCCTCCAGCACTAAACAAACTGAAACTTGGATAGAATGAATCTTCCCTAGGGAATGACTGTCCTGACCATTTCCTAAGGAAATTACTATCCTACACCAACCTCCAAAACAAACCGTTCTTCGAAACTTCTCACAACTTTGAGCTTTGAAAGAATGACTGTCCGATGAGGTGGACCAATCTTCTTGACCACTACTGAGGGTGACCATCAAGAAGAGAGACTATCCTAGACCATTCCATATGTTAACCAAAAGCATAATCATTGTCTATGGTGCATCATCAATCTATCTAACCATTTTCATTAGGAAAATGACGGTTCGATCTGGACTATTTTTCAAACTGGAAAATGCCTATCCGTCAGAAATATCAAACCAATATCCGAACTAGAAAGGAACTCCTCATTCTAGACCATTTTTCGAACTGGAAAATTATTTTCCATAAATCAATAACACATCAGTGCTCCTTCCCAACCTGGGATTCATCTCTTCCTCTTTCAATAAGGAAGTCGTCTCCATGAGCTCCATATTGAGTACACAAACTCTTTCATATTGAACAAA
>SNQJ01S0124240.1:0-14410 GCA_010110895.2 Picea sitchensis | reverse complement strand
AAGAGAGACTATCCTGGACCATTCCATATGTTAACCAAAAGCATAATCATTGTCTATGGTGCATCATCAATCTATCTAACCATTTTCATTAGGAAAATGACGGTTCGATCTGGACTATTTTTCAAACTGGAAAATGCCTATCCATCAGAAATATCAAACCAATATCCGAACTAGAAAGGAACTCCTCATTCTAGACCATTTTTCGAACTGGAAAATGATTTTCCATAAATCAATAACACATCAGTGCTCCTTCCCAACCTGGGATTCATCTCTTCCTCTTTCAATAAGGAAGTCGTCTCCATGAGCTCCATATTGAGTACACAAACTCTTTCATATTGAACAAAGGCTTTACCAAAATTTCTGCTTATATGATCATCTATGAAGATATATATTAGAGAACCATTTCTCCTTTCTGGACTTCATCACAGAGAATGTAATGCTTGATCTCAATGTACTTCGGTCTTTCTGGAATACTGGTTTTCTTAAGGCTTCATATAGCTATGATCATCATAGTTGAATTCATCTCTTTTATTTCTTGCTAGATCATAACATCGTGGAAAGGGTCAAACTTGGAACATATCCAGCTGGTACTTCTTTTGTCATCATGAGATCTTTGTCATGTATTGGCAATCCATCATACTTGAGTTCTGAGTAACCATTCTGATACAATATATTTTTTATAGAAGGTTTTTCACCATGCTTCTGTTGTGCATTGGAGGCTCCGCACAGAGTTTTTTGAATCCATAAAAAACCTTCTTCCATCTGCATACAAGAGTCTCTTCCTGGTATAACTCAAAGCCTTGAGGTTGTTCTACATACATTCTTTGTTCAATTAATCTGGAGAACAGTCTTTGCATTCATCTGATGTAAACTCCAACCTATGGATATTGCGGACAATATAATGTCTCATGTAGAGGTATGTCTGGTTTACTAGAATAAGCAATCATCATATTATTCTCCCTCCATTTGGGAGAAACCTCTAGTTCTGGATCTCACAATGCTTACATTAATAAGTCTTCCATACATTGTTCTTCATCACATATTTCATTTCTTCTACTTGATTTCTTTTAGTGAGTTCAGGTCAGGCTAGTAGTCTTGTGATTCTCGATACATTGACTGGTTTTTCTATCTTTTCTTTCTCTTTTGGAATATTCATGTTATTCGTTATGTTTTTCTTTACCTCTTAGGTCCATGGAGTTTTCTATAGATTCCATGCCCTGAAGATTCCAACTTCTTCCTGTTAAGCACTAAATAATGGCTCATTACCCCTTAATTGGGGCATAGTACATTAGTAATGTTATTTTATTTAAGTCAGCTTTAGTCGATTAGTTGTAATTATACCTCCTAGTCTCCTATATATACCAAGGAGACATTTTCATTTGGAATCATCTTGTAATTGTACATTTATGTGGGCATAAGGAGGTTTCCCCCTCAAAGAGGCTTATTATCTAAATTTCTCTCTTTTTCAAGGTGTTGAGTACTTATTCTGAGTTTTTTCTATGCTATATTGATATTTGGTTCTTAACATATGATATCAGAGCTCAAGGTCTTGGGGTTTCACTGCTACATCTRAGACACCTTGGAATTTTTGCGATAAATTTTTTTCTACAATGTTTCATAAAGAACCGCTTGTAGGATATTTAGTAGATGGATCAAGGTACGTTGGTTTAAAATTTTAGCTCCTAAGGCCGTATACTTTCGGAGATACATCCTATGCAAGATAGGGTTCTGGAATCATTTTGAACTGAGTCATTGCGGAATTTTTGCTATAAAAACTTTTATGTAATGTTTCAGACCCTAAAATCAAGAGGCTATTAAAAAAAAATAGTAAGGTATATGTGGTAAAAATTTCATCTTCTAGGTCATCTTAAATTTGTAGATACACCTTGTGGAAGATAGGGTATCTGACTAGTCCTATTGACTAGTCTCAAGAAGGTGTTCCAGGTAAAACTATCATAACGCCTTCCTAGAGTATCCAAATTGAGTGAGACTAGTTGCATTATATAGAGGATAGTTTGTAGTATTTTTGGTATGAGTTTCAGAATTTTATATCAATTATTTTGTGTGGGGCATGCTATACAAGTGAGATCTCCTGGAAAGGCCAAAAATCAGCAAGTTGTGGGGAAGTTACCATAAATTCCACTTGGCACATCCAATTTTGATCAGAGCTCTGGCATTGCAGAGAAGAAATATCATAGAACTACAAAAAATAAAGTGCCATACCCAAAAGGGCCAAAACTTTGGAGATACAACAAAAGAAAGATTGTATAGCAGAACCACCTCAAAATCAAGGTTCAAAAGTGATACTTGGCCAACATGCCACCCAAAAAGGGAACATCTACACCAAAGCCTCCAGAAAGTCCTACTTGGACTCTTGATGAAGTTGAAGAAATGCATAGGGACATAAATGAATTACAAAAGAAGATAATGACAAAAGAAGAATTACAAGGGATGATGGATTCAACTGAAGCTAAATTGGAGGCAATAATGGATACTAAGATGGATGGTTTAAAAAGGGATATTATGGAAGGAATAAACATTTCCTAATAGAGAGGAAACCTGAAACTGAAAATGTGTCCCATTAAATTCATGATGAGGACACAAGGAAGATGAATCAAGAATGGAGAAACTCCAACTTTGGGGTGAAGACCAACCACGTTCCTAAGATCGATATGAGGAAGTTTGATGGCAAGTACTCAATCACATGGATACTTCAGATGGAGCAATTCTTTGATGTACATAATGTACCTCATACACAAAAGGTACGAATTTCAAATCACTCATCACTTGGACAATTTTCATGGAAGAAATGATAGCACACTATGAGGATACAAGGAACAATACCTTCTTTAACCAATTGATAAATCTCAAGAAAAAGGGTTCAGTTACATAACACATTGAGAAATTCCAAAGGTTGAATATAAAGGTAATAGATATTCCATATGAGCACTTGATTGATGTATTCATACGAAATTTAAAGGATAACAATCAACATGAGGTTTGCCTTTGGGAACCCAAATCATTGGAGAATGCATTTAGGGTGGCAAGAAATGTTGAAAGTAAAAATATGGCTATGGCTACTAGAAGGACCAACCCTAATAACTATAGAGAGAATAATGCTCCTTCTTCTAAAATACCTCAACCTACAAGGTTGACACCTTAAACATTGGAGGAAATAAAAGCAAAAGGTTTATACTTTAATTGTGACAACAAGTACAGTAAGGGACATAAGTGTGGTGAGAATAAATTATTCTAAATAGATTGTGAAGAGGAAGAAGAACAAGAACAAGAACTATCTCAAGATGAAAACGTATAAGCAATTTCATCTAAAGAGTTGACTCCCATGATATCGTGTAATTCATTGGATGGAATTAACACTCCTCAAACCCTCAATATTGAAGGATATATCAAAAAGAAAAAGGTAATAGTCCTAATTGATTCTGACAGTACTCATAATTTCATTCACTAAAAATTAGCCAAAGATCTCAATTGCTTTGTATATCCAGCACCAGAGTTTCAAGTAATGATTTCAAATGGAGGAACTATCAATTGCTCAGGAAAATGCAATAAGATCAATCTTACTACGGGGGAATATGTAATGAATAATGAATATTCCAATGATTTATATACCCATGGGTGGTGCTGATGTTGTACTAGGAATCCAATGGTTACAATCATTAGGAACGATGGCTTTTAATTTCAAGAAATCTTCATGAAATTTTCATTGGAAGGAAAATAAATTGAGTTAAGAGGTATCACAGGGAAACTTGGTAAGGTTATAAGATATAATGGCATGAAAAAATTATTGAAAAAGGGGCATCAAGGTGTTATTGTACAACTATGATCACTATATGTTCAAACATCTAAGCCATCTATTCCTCTAGATCTCCAAGGGATAATTGATAAGCATTCCAAAGTATTTGAAGATATTCCCAAAGGTCTTCCACCCACTCAAAATCATGATCATGATATTCACCTAATTCTTGGGAGTGTTCCTCCTAACATCAAGCCATACATATACCCTTATTCCTAGAAGAGTGAAATTGAGCGCATGGTTGAATAAATGTTAGAGGATGGAATTATTATACCTAGCCAAAGTTCTTACTCTGCATCAGTGGTAATGGTATTCAAGAAAGATGGCTCATGGAGTATGTGTCCATATTATAGAGAGCTCAACAAGATCACTATTAAAGATAAGTTTCCTATTCCCATCATTGATTAATTGTTAGATGAACTACATGGAGAAATCTATTTCACAAAGTTGGATCTTCGTTCAGGGTATCACCATATTAGAATGAAGGAAGAAAATATCCCAAAAACAACATTCCAAACTCATGAAGGACATTATCAAATTTTGGTCATGCCTTTTGGCCTTAAAAATTCACCTTCCACATTCCAAGGGTTGATGAATTCCATTTTCAAGCCCTTCCTTCGAAAATTTGTGTTAGTATTTTTTGATCATATACTAATCTATGAAAAATCTTGGGAGGATCATGTGTGACATGTTGACAAGGTGCTACAACTACTAAAGGAGAAAAAACTATATGCCAAACCATCCAAATGTTTCTTTGGAGTAAAGGAAGTAGAGTATTTGGGTCATATTGTATCTCATGAAGGTGTAAAGGTAGACCCTAATAAGATTAAATATTTTTGCGTTTGGCAGGTTACTATCGCAATTTTTTTGGACACTATGGAAGAATAGTAGCACCTTTAACGACACTAACTAAGAAGGATGCATTTTCATTGACTCCAGAGGCAACTAAATCTTTTGAACAACTTAAAGAGGTGATGTGAAAAGATCTTGTCTTGACCACTCCAAACTTCACAAAAACTTTTATTGTGGAATGTGATGCCTCAGGAAATGGAATTGATGTCGTCCTAATGCAAGAAGGAAGGCCCCTAGATTTTGAAAGTCGACCACTCAAGGGAAATGACTAACACAAACCCATTTATGAGAAGGAAATCATGGAAATACTACATGCATTGAAGAAATGGCATCCTTACCTAATAGGTAGGCACTTCAAGGTCAAACATATCATGATAGTCTTAAATACTTCTTGAAACAAAGATTATCTTTAGAAGAACAACAAAAATGGGTAACCAAGATATTGGGTTATGATTTTGAAATTGTCTATAAAAAAGGGAAGAAAAATGTTGTGGTAGACACACTCTCAAGAAAGGATGAAGATGTTGAGGCCTTTCTCTATGCTATCTCGATCATCCAACCTGATTGGATAATAGAAGCAAGGGATGAATCGAAGAATGAAGAAAAAGTGTGGACTCTCATTCAAAGGTTGTAGGAGGATTCCAGTGCATCAGATACATTTACATGGAAAAATGATTCACTATGGTACAAAGATCACTTATATTTATGTAAGCAATCCCAACTCAAACAAAAGGTACTATTGGAATTGCACACCTCTCTAGTAGGAGGGCACTCAGGATTTTTGAAAACCTACCATAGGGTTAAGAAGGAATTTTTTTGGGATGGCCTTAAAACTGATGTTCAAAGGTTTGTGGCAGAATGTTTGGTTTTCCAACAAAATAAGGTGGAAACAATTAAGACCCTAGGTATTTTCAAGCATTAGCCATCCCAAGTCAGTGTTGGGAGGAGGTTTCCATGGATTTCATCATAGGGTTACTGAAGTCTGAAGGAAAGAGTGTCATCTTGGTGACTGTTGATAGATTGACCAAGTACGTACACTTTTTTCCACTCTCTCATCCCTTCAAATATAGTACAGTTGCCACCGCAGTCATGGAGATAGTTCAAAAGCTACATGGCAACCCAAAGATTATTGTAAGTGACAAAGATCCCATCTTCAGTGGACATTTTTGGACAGAATTATTTTCTTGTTTGGGTACTCAATTGGCTCATAGCTCAACCTATCATCCTCAATATGATGGACAAACCGAGATAGTGAACAAATGTCTGGAAGTCTATTTTTGTTGCTTTGTCTCTGTTAAAGAAACACAATGGTTCAAATGGTTACCCTTGGCAGAATGCTGGTATAACACTTCCTTTCATACTGTAACAAAAATGGCACCATTTATGGAACTCTATGGATACCACCCTCCTTCCATCACTTGTTCTCTAAAACAAAAATATAAGGTTCAAGCAGTGGAATATCACATCGAGCATCAACAACAAGTTCTCCAAATATTAAAGGACAACCTAACCATGAAAAAAAATCGTATGAAACAACAAGCAGATCAACATCGTAGTGAAATAAGTTTTGAAGTAGGAGATTGGGTGTTTTTAAGACTACAACCATACAAACACATGTCCCTCAAGCAAGCCAAGAAGGACAATAAATTATCACCAAAGTACTATGGCCCTTATAAGGTCTTGCAAAAGATTGGTACTATGGCATACAAATTGGAGTTGCCTGCATCTTCACGAGTACACCCAGTTTTCCATGTTTCATGCTTAAACAAGGTTATAGGTGACAAGATTCTAGTTCAAACTATATTTCTAGAACTTGACGAGGAAGGAAAAATAATATTGGATCCTGAAGCCATCACTGACAGAAGAATTTGTTAGCTGAGGAATAGATCCATTTCAGAGTATCTCATTAAATGGAGGAAACTATCGGCTGAATGTTCCACTTGGGAAGATGAGTCTTTTATACAAAACCATCCAGAGTTACTCAAGTGTTGCGGACAACACTTGTCTCAAGTGGAGGGGCATGTTAACCCCTAAATAATGTCTCATTACCCCTTAATTGGGGCATATTACATTAGTAATGTTATTTTATTTATGTCGGCTTTAGTCCATTAGTTGTAATTATACCTCCTAGTCTCCTATATATGCCAAGGAGACATTTTCATTTGGAATCATATTTTAATTGTATATTTATATGGGCATAAGGAGGTTTCCCCCTAGAAGAGTCTTATTATCTAAATTTCTATCTTTTTCAAGGCGTTGAGTACTTATTCTGAGGTTTTTCTATGCTATATTGATATTTGGTTCTTAACACTTCCTTTCATCATAGGATCATGGATGTGGATGGAGGACTAGGGATACTTTAAGGCTTCTTTTTGAAGAATACTTCTTCTAAGGTCACACTGAACACGTGCTACTTTTTCATGGTTGCTTCCATGGATATATACTTCATCATCTTCAATGGATCATATAATTTAGGATTATATCCCTCCTAATCCTTGCTTCATGCATGAATGCATGCTCTTCTTTTGGAAATATATAATCAGATATCTCCATCTAGGAGAGTCCACGCTTCCGTCTGCATCCTTATTGCCTTCTATAAAGTGTCACAAATCTTTTTCCAATTTCCTCTTGATTGTTGACTTCTTTCTATCTTTACTTCTTCTAGGTTTCTTCAAGATTGATTCTAATTCCATCTTATCTTGCAGCTACTACTTATGTAATATTTTCCACATGAATTGTTACCAGGGGTTTTTTATGTACTTCATCCTTTCATGTGTATTGTATGACTTGTAGTTATAGTGATAGCAATCCTTATCTTGTTGTTCTTCCATAGGTATAGCTTCTCTTGGAACATATTATCTTCTAGGAAATAGAAATGCAAGATATGTACATAAAACATGGTATGTACAAGAACTATGAGGAGTATTGTTACCTTGTCTTGGAAGAAGAGGTATGTTTCATCCTTCTTAGTCTTATTTGAAGGTTCCTTTTCTTTGGAAAATGATGCTTCGTGTGTCTCCTTACTTTTATTTAGCTCGGGACAATGATTCTTGTAGTGGCCATATTTTCGACAGTTGAAGCATTGTATTTCTGACATATCTTTCTCTTGATTTGGATTCTTCCTGGAGCCAAACTTCCTTTTATTCCTGAAATTATTGAACCTTGCTGTGAAATCTTGATCAACGTATTTATTTTGGTGTTTCTCTTTAGCATTGATCCTTGATTCTTCTTGTGCACAACAAGTCCAAAGTTCTTCAAATGTAGGATACTCCTTCCTTGTGTTCATGTTTGCGGAAAATGCATCCCATGTCTTGGGAAGACCATTCAGTACTATGTTTACCAATTCCTTCTCTGAAATGATCTCTTCAATAGCTTGTAGTTGATCTCTTAACTGATATATTCTCACAAATTATGATGTTATGTTGTCATCATCATTCATATTCATGTCACAGAGCTCATTCTTTAGACTCATTACTTGTCCAATGTTTCTGACTGAGAAGAGGTTTGTTAGGGCATCGTACATATTCTTAGATGAATCAATATGGGAGATGTAGGGTATCTAGTGGTATTTTATAGAATCCACTATAATACTCATGGAATTGATATCATTGTCTTTGAACTTCTCCATAACTGCAACGTTTTGTGGTTCCTTTTCTTTTCCTTCTTCAAACTCTGGTTCCACAATCTTTCCTCTTACGATATCTAGCACTTTATTCTTGGAAAGGATGAGATCAATCCTTGTCTTCCATGCTCTGAAGTTAGAATCCCCATCTAACTTGTTTTTTGACTTCATAGAGTAAGTCATGGTTGCCTTGACTTGGTCAACCCTAGATTTGACCAAAAACTCAACCTTGACGTCTTAGCTCGTTGAGAGTACCAGGAGATGCACTAAGTTAGGGTGCACTGGTCTATCTGGAAATTAGGTCAATCCCTTCACTTAAGGTGCCTCACTGAGAAGATTAGGGTTTCTGCAACTACACCTGCTAGTAACCCTAGCGGTAGTGCTTTGGCAACTGCTCCTACTAGAAACCCTAGCGACAGTGCTTCAACAAGCTTAGTATCCTTATGGCTATGCTCCCTTCCAATGGTTAGACTGAATGAAGGAGGTGTGTGCCCATAACCTATTAGAATATAATGGATGTGTTCATTTAACCATAGACAATATCACTATTGTCACCCAACCATAGGCCAAATCCACCCTCGAGCACCTTAACCTTGACAGAGAATCATTCCAGAAGCAAAACCTAGGCTAGATAGCGAAACAAAGGTGGCACACCTTTCTCCAAGGATAATGCACCAAGAAAGAGTAACAAGATCTGATCAAAGAGTCCAAACCATAACAAAGAGAGAGTCCAAGCCAGAACCAAAATATGATAGTTGCAGTAGCTGCAACAATAACTCTCCTCCAAACTTGCGCACAACGCGTCAACTGCAGTGCGCACAAGTGTTGCTTCTACATTTCTAAGAATGCCTACTAGAATGAAGACTGGCCTCCTGTATTTATACTAAAACTGGAAAACTGCCTGGGCTAACTTCTCATTCTGGGTGCCTATTTACTTAGTATATAATATTTCCTTTACTCGACTTCTTCTCTTGGAGGCTAATAACCTAATACAAATTATCCTCTTGAGCCGACTTGTCTTCTAGGGTTATTAGCCAACTCATTAGGGGTTCTTCTTGCTTCTTGGAATATTCTATTCTCATCAGGCTTACACGTGGAGGTAATTACCTCCTGCAACTACCATAATATCAACATTTTCTTGTGTTGGGCTTGTAGAGAAAGCATGCATTCTTCAGTGTTGAATTGATCTTTCTTCCTTACCCATATCCTTTGTGGCTTCTTATTATGACTATTGATATTCTTCTTTGGTTCCCTTGGAGGAATATTTAATCTACAATCTTTGGCCATGTGACCAAAATTGTTTCATCTGTAGCATTCTACTTCATCACTCAAGGATTTGAATATGTTGTAGTTTTTTCTCTGTGCTTCATGAGGTCTTCTTGGATAAGAATTTCTTGTGTAGTGTTAATAGTTACTTCTGATCTTGATATTGGCTCTACAATTGACATCTTTGTGCCCAAAGTTATTGCATGAATAACATAAAAAAGGAAAAAGAGTTTGATACATGGGGGTGGGAGATATTTTGAATGGTGTTGATCTTCTAAATCCTTCTTCTTCTTGAGGTCTTTCCATTTCTTGTTGTTGCTAATTCTTAATCTTATAGGTGGTGCAATGTCTCTATAATATTCTTCTTGGATCTTCTTCCCTTCTTCCCTTTTAGGAGAGCCTCTGAATATTTCTTCATAACTTCTTTGTTCTGCTTCTTGTTATATTGTTTTTGAGCTCAAGAATTTCTCTGTCTGGTTGTATCCTAATCCATATTTGACATAGTATGGCCTTTGACTGCTAATGATATCATCCAATATTCTGGTGTTGTTCTACTGCATGTGCTTCATCTAAAGATCTTTTCTCAGAGTGAATATTTATTCTTCCAAGCCTTCAATCATATTGTCCTTCTCTTCCAACTGATTTCTGGGTGATTTTTTTATTATTTTGTCTTCTTCTACTTGGTTTTTACCTTTGTGATCATCTTCTCGACCTCTTATGAGTTGTAATTTTGAGAACCTACTTTCCTCTTTAGTTTTTTCTTGAGTGACTTGATTGTCTTTCTTTCATTCCTTATCTCTTCTAAGGCATTGATCAATTCTTCTTTGAGATCAACTTCTCCTTCTTCTTCAGAATATTCTTTGGAATATTCTACTTCCATGAAGAGTACTCTTTATGTATCACTATCAATGTATTCATCCTTGTCTAATGAGGAAATGTATTCCTTGGTGCAAAAACTTTTCTTGAAGAATTTCTTTCTTTTTACTCTACCCTTTTGATTTTTTTTCTTCTTAGGGTCTTCTTCTACATCACTTCCCTTATTCTTATGGGGAAATTCATAAGCAACATGACCAATAGCACCACAATTAAAACATTTCAATGGAAGCATACCTTTGTATTTACCGGTTCCTCTTTGCAACTTTCTTATAGAGTTTTCCATTTCTTCATCTTCCTCTGAATCATCGCTACAACTACAATCTGACTTTGGATTTTTCTTTCTCTTTTTATTTGTCTTCTTGGATGCCTTAATGTTGATTCCTTTGTGACTAGATTCTCCTATTGTGTTCTGATTTCATAGGCAATGAGTATCCCATGTATCTTACCCATGCTCAAGGTGTATAGATATGTTCTTTCTTCTAGGGAAGAAATATTTGGATCAAATATCATAGGTAGAGACCTTAGTACCTTTTAAACAATGACTAGTTCCTTCATCTCTTCTCCTAGACCTTTAATAGTATTCACTATTTCATCAACTCACATAAAGTAGGATGAAATTTCTTCTTATTCCTTCATCTTCAATTGTTCAAACTTAGTTCTAAAGGTTAGGAGTTTATCTCCCTTGACTTTAGCATATCCTTCATAAATTTTTTGAAGCTTATTTCAGAGGTCATTTGCAAACTTGCAATGCATAAAATTAGCAAATACTGAATTAACAAGACTGTTTATAGTAGTACCTTTAGCCTTTGAGTTGTTTTGATTGATTTTATTTCAATCCTTGTCTATTGGGGGAGTGATTGGTGCTTTGTATCCATCTACTACTACTTGCCATACATCAAATCCTTGTGCCTGTAAAAAGGTTTCCATTCTTATACTCCAGAATCCATAATTATGATTGTCAAATATTGGTGCTCCAATCTTAGCATATTCTATTATCTCCTTTTAGTGGTTAGTGTGCTTCTTGAATGGCCTACTATGATAGAATTTTTTGGAATACCGAGAGGGGGGTGAATCAGTATGACCACTTTTATTACTTTTAACCACAATATATATTCTTCAACAATGTTTAAAAATTTATCTTTAACATTCAATATGTATCATTAGTAGTATAATCATAAGCAATATCACATGAAAAATATCACATAAAATACATAGTACACCAAAATTTATGTGGAAAATTAAATGGGAGAAAACCACAAAATGCTTTTCTTATATGTCAAAAGAATACATTCATTGGAAGCACCAAATTCCCAATTTTCCAGTTGCAGCTAGAAGGAGGCTAGAACCCCCTATTCTTAGGATCCAACCTGAAGGAAGCTACAACTACCTGAATTCTATGGCTCCAACAAGAAGGAGTCTACAACCCCCTGAGTTCTCTAGAACCAACTGGAAGGTGGCTACAACCACTTATCCTTGCTCCATCCTCTCTCCCTAAAATTTAAGTGTAGACCAACTATCACTACCACTGCCATTGCACTACCGCAATCAACCTACCACTGTCTCTATCACTATCAACCTATCATTGTCTCTATCACTGTCTCATCATCAGTCACCTAGAGCCTATACCATACAATGTATCAACTGTATACCAACATGTGAATCAATAATGTACCAAAATATATTCAAAGTGTAGATACCATAACATCAATAATGAGTAGCCAATAATTTATCAAATCATGTACCAAATACTAGAGCATCAATCATATGAATAACTTGTACCATATTCCATCAACATATATATACCTGTACCATATCATCAATGAAGTCCCTTAAAGAACCAATGCATGTCCCTCATGCATGCCACCATACATCAAGGTTATCCCTCAACTATGAACAACTATCTCAAAGATATGAATCACACCAACCATATCATAGACTAAACTAGATGCAAGAGTGTTCCTCACTCAACCATGTAGGAAAGTTGTAACATAACCATGTGCCAATACCAAACATGCCAAATATACTTCAAGCATACACCATATAATAACCAAGCATTACCTTCAAAAAAAGTAGACAAACATACAATTAATTTTGTAGTTGAACTGATACACTAAATGTTGACCTGGAAGTTATCTTTTGACCTTAGGGACCTGGAACAAGCATTTTCCCCAAAATTGTCTTGTCCTTGTAGGACTAAGACATCCCATCATGTGGGGCCTCGTGTGATGGCTACTGCAAAACCAACAGGGTCCTCACGTGACACCATATACTAGACCTGTGGGGATTAGGTAACATAGGGTTTCCTAAAAAATCTCGTTCTCCTCTACAACCTAGAGACTTCTGCACTCTTACTTCCTTCGCAAACTAAAAAATTACCATCACAACCTTAGCCAAAAGATCACTAGTTCACAAGAAAGATTATCAATGAATAAGTGCGTGAATGTATTTGTGAATGACTCCTTGAGGTGCATTTATAATTTTTCTAGGTAACTTCTCTTCTTAAACTTAGGATTTCTATAGTTTTATTGTTACAACCACTTTACCATTTAATTAAAGATATGTAACCAACTAGGGGCTTCTTGACCATTCTTGGGGTATTCTAAATTCATAAGGCCATAAATCCTCAACCGTGAGGAACCACATCGCATAACACCTATCACTGGAAATGACATGATGAGGAATATCCATCCATGATTGAGTTACCTTCATTTACTCCATTCTTCATGACCTAATTCCATGATCAACTATGAGATCTGTAACCGTACTGTTAGAAAAATAGGACCCTGGAGCAATAAAATAAAACAAATGCGGAAACAAAACACATAAGATACACAATACAATAGAGACACATATTTACGTGGTTCACCCAGTGTGGGCTATGTCCACTAGAGAAATTGCCAGGTCCTTCCTTTATTATTATCCAGCATATGAAGGGATACAACCTACAACAAACCCATTGTAACTTCCTCTTCTTTCTCTCACAGTCTCCTATCTCAGAATACAATATTCACCATCAACCATAGCCGGAATACATTTCCCTCATAAAAGAGGGTTGCCTTCTAGGGAATAAAACCCTAACATAATCTCTATCGTTAGATCTGCGACCTTATAAAGAATGGTCCATATTTACAATGAAATTACAATATACATTTACAAGGCAATTTTTCCTTCGGGGTCTTCGCCCCTGAACCCCCACTGGGGGCTCTCTTGCCCCCAGACACCCCAGCTAGGGGGATAGCCCCCCCCATACCCCGTAGAGGGGGTACCCCCCCTATGCACTCCCCTATGTGGAAGAGTGTACATACTTCTAGTGTGTAAATACTTCATGGGGTATAAACACGACTGAAAGTAAAAGACCTATGAATCAGGAAGATAATCAGGCTCCACAACCAACAATCTCCCACTTGGAGACTGATATCAACAACTCCACCGCTATTGTATATGCTGGACTCTGAACCTTATTGGACCTAGAAAATTTCTCATCTTCATATTCATTCTTGAAGACCAACTGAAACTGAGTAGGAACTCAATTTCTCCCTGGTTACTCCCTTTGTTAACATGTCTGCAGGATTCTGGCTAGTGTGTATCTTTTCCAACTTCAAAAGTCCTTCTTCCAAGGGGGATCGTATGAAGTGGTACCTTAACTATATATGGTTAGTATTCAAATGGAAGGCTGAGTTATTTGCAAGATGAATGACACTCTCACTGTCATAGTACAACCTGCTATTCTCTTGCTTCTTTCCCAATTCCTCCATAAACCTCTGTAACCAAACCATCTCTTTACTAGCCTTTGTAGAAGCAACATACTCTGCCTCTGTTGTTGAAATTGCAACAACATTTTGCAGTTCTGAAATCCAACTTATTGTTGTTCCACCTATAGTAAACACATACCTTGTGGTACTCCTCCTGCTATCTTTATCACCTGCCATATCCGAATCAACATATCCTTGTAGAACAGTTTCTGAACCTACAAAACATAA